>QTSX02002975.1:0-235275 GCA_014839935.2 Entomophthora muscae
GAATGCAGGATGCTATACAGATCTATAAATCTCATGCTCCAACTTTATTGTCATTTTTAAATAAAGATTATGTTGATTTGGCTTACACAGCTACTGCCTTATTTTGTAGTTGCCATCTACCAAATTATTACAAAATTCTCTGGACCTCTTGCTACTCTTCTTGCAGATTTCTGTCCTCCTGGTGCTTATGTTAGTCCTGTTCATTTCACAGAGCACTTTTCTAAGCCCAAGTATAAGGACTTTAATCTGAAAAAAATCCTTGAATTAAATTCTTTGGCTTGCATTCAATCCGCAGGTAGGTACAACCTCCAGGAGCCCTGGATCCTATCAACATCTAAGTTGTTCAGATAAAAATTTAACTATCTGCCTGCCTGCCTACAAACTCAGTATGAAGCCCCCTGTGACCCCTAAGCCAATGTCTGCTTCTTCACACAACCTTTTAGCCAACCATACTAACAAGCTGTTTGAAATTGTATACATCACTCTCACAGTGGATCAACACATCTAATTTCAGCTGCTGGCCCGTGGTCCTGGGTGAGAAAGTCCTTCTCCTACCTCTTTAAGTTAGCTCCTCTCTGGTGGTGGACTTTACCCGCAAAAAACCCAGTCTGAGTGATCCCAGAAAACAATGGGCCAATTGCCCAAGATTGAATTCCTGACACTTAAGAACAAACATCTGTTCAAAAACATGCATGGAAATTTACACTGCATGTTACCAAGCAGCAATACTGTATCATATGTCCCGTCAACACAAAAGATTGACACAATCCTTTGATACCACAGAAATCTGAAACACACTTGCAGCAGAAACTTACATGAATACCTTAAGACACACTACTGGTGGCTTAACATTTTGGACAATATCAAAGAAGTACTTGAGCAATGCAAGATATGTGAAAATTATGCCTGCTTTAAGGCAGCTCCCAAGTCAGTAATGCCAGTGTCAATCACACAATCATTCAAAGTGTGGTCACTGGACATTGTGAGATCTATGCCCAGAGACAACAAAGAAAAAAGTACATTATCACAGCTATCAACTATGCAACAAGGTGGTTCATAGCACAAGCCACAAAAAAACACAAAGAAAACAATGTGAGAAGGTTTTGTCAAGGGTCTGGATGTACAAGCATTCTGGCTACCAGCAACCTACTTAACATCTAGCCATTGCCTGATTTGGTGCCCTTCCAATATACCGTTTGACATACCAAGAATGGTAACCAAGCAATATCACATAACAATCCAAGTATTCAGTGGCCTGAACCCATCCTGCACATGACTAACCCCTAGGTTCAATCCAACTAAAATCTCTGCCACAGCCCAATCTATATAAGTCTAAAATATTATCTAATAAAAGATACTTTTCTTTTCTCCTAATTTCATATTTGAAGCTTTCCCAAAAGGCGCTTCTTATCAGTTTATTGGCAAAAAAATATAGCAAAGTTTGGAAAAATGAACTCTTAATAACAGATAGAGGGACCAAACTCACCATCATAAGCACCAACATCTATCTTTACAAGAATGATATAAAACACACCATTGGCAGTCCATATTAGCCACAAGCAAACAAAAAAGTAGTGCAATTGAACAGCTCTTTTGTAGAGGCACTAAGTAAGTTGTCTGTCAACAATTCACAACTATCAGCTGGCATGCTTTCAACAGCACTAATTATATGCCGTACACAAGTCAACCAAAATACAGAAAAAAGCCTATAAAAACTTGTATATGAACACAAACCTGCAATTGTGAGTGCTACTCTAGGGCCATAGTTATTTCTACCCAAGAAAGTACCCGCTGACAGCTACTCTAAAGTACAAAACACCAGAAAAGACCCAGAAATTAAGGGGGGAAAGAAGTGAAAAGGGAAGTCATTTTTTTAGCAAAAGAGATTTTAAGTTATGAACAAAATCTGGGTTATCAATTATTATTGACACAAGTGTTGCAACTAAACCAATGAGGGTCCAGTACTTGGAATTGGGGAAGACAACAGTCCAATAGGAAAGGACAGAATAGTAAGAATAAGGTATTGTTTATTGTAAGATATTGTGATTAATATACTAAATGGGGAAGCCACCAGGCCACAAGGGGGTGGCATAGTGGGGAGTTCTATGTAGGGTTTGGAGCCAAGGAATAACTTGTGCGGGGATCAGCAGGTCAAATTGGCAACGCTCCTAATTAGGATGAAGTGTCTGCCATTTGACATTGCCATCAGATTAATCCATAACGTTAGATACGTCAAGGGGCGGCTCATTGAGTGCCCCCTGTGTATTGTAAGATACGTTAGCAGATGGGGTTTGAATCTCGGTTGCAACACAAGTTAGACTCAGGCTTGAGATTACCAGGAATTTTCATAAAAATCAAGCCAAACAACACTTATCTTATCAAAAAGATTGATGTATGTACTAAACTCAACACATGTATCATAACCACCTCCACCTGTGCAGAGCAAGAACAGCACAATTTAGTTTCTGACTTCTGATACCCAACTCAAAACTGGATCAATACCAAGTCTGAATCCCTGACACTCTCAAAAAAATTCACAAGGCTTCACTCTTCAGCACCCCAGTGGGAGATGTTGCAACATCTACAATTACTTTCTCTTGGGAAACTAATTCTCCAAGTGACTTTTCAAATGATTTTCTGACTAATCATTAAGTCAGTGGCACTGTTATCATTCAGCCATCTATTAAGGGGATCAAATATTTCAAATCCTAAGCAGAACACAACTTGGACAAGCCTCATGACCTAGATAAAACATTACTTGGATAAGCCTTATAACTATCATGAAGTACATGAACAGTATGTGGCTTTTCATGATACTATATAAATCTTTATATTTATATCAAAAAAATTTTTTTTTCTTAATTTTTTTCTTTATTGTGTTTATTATACTTTTCAGAAGTACATAATTAACAGTGTAAATGGTTCAAACTTTTAAAAAAAGTTATTTCAAAGGCAAACCTGTTAGGAAAAAACACTATAAGAAAGATGTTATCTGAAAAGTTATAAAGTCTTTCAAAAATCTTTTGGTCACAGCAAGAGCTTGCTTAGGCACTAAATCTGCATCTTAATAATTACACATCTGGCTGAATAAAATAAACATATGTCTTTTAAAGCATTATGAAGTTTTTTTTGGAGAGATAGTTGTTCAAAATAGATCTAAAACAATAAAAAATTAGAAGGTTTCTAAGGGAATCTTCTTTTGTTAATAAAGACTATTTTAACTCATATTTTTTTGTAACAAATGTTTTTCCTGATAATAATAATTTTTGAAGATAATCAATAGGATCAGAATAAGAAAAGCTTTAGTCTGTTCACTCATTAAAAACTTCTGGTTAAGGAATGAGTAACACAGTGCAACTAACCTTGAGATCTGAAATATTGCTGTACTGAATATTATCATGCAAACAGCTCTCTAGATGATAGAGCTGCTTTGATAACCATGCGTTACTGTAAATATGTTTTCCTTTGGTGCTTAATTACTAGTATTGATTGGAGGCAGATGAGTCTCTTTTGGCATGTTTAGATAATTCACTTTTGTTTTTTTCATATAGCAAGTATTTTTGAGAATGACAATCCTAACCTAGCCCATCTTGGCTTTGTCCCAAAACACATATTGATGACTTTCTAGAAGCATAAGTGACACACTGGCGGAGTCTCACTTGGTTGTGGATAGAGCTGCGTCAGATTTCAGACAGGTGGCTCCTTTTCTAAAAAGGAGCACCTGTCCAAAATCTGGAAACAATTCCAAGTGAATCTTCTTTAAGAAGATTCACTTGGAATTGTTTCTTTCCACATCCTCTGGATGTAATTCCAAATTGAATTTACATCTAGTGGATGTAAGAAAGTGCAGAACCCTGGTTTTTTTAAAACCAGGGTTAAATCAAGTCAATTTTGGGCTTTAATAACTAAATAAATATATATATTATATAACAAGTTTTGATTAATTATCATATATTTAATTAAATTTCTATTTAAAATAATTTCTTAAAATTAATTACAATTATATGTATTTGAAATTAAAATTGCATATTCCAAATATAAATAAAAATAAATCTAAATAAGTGAAGTATTACAATTAAGTTTAGTAAAGCTAGAAAAAAAGTTAAAGTTTTTATTTTTATAAATTATTTCAAAAGGTAGAGCTGATTTGTAGCTTTTAAATAAGCTATTGGACATTAATATTAGCTTATTATTTGCTGAGATATTTTAATTTTAGTTTTTAATATTTATTAAAAGTTAGTATATATTAAAAATTGCTTACCTTTGATTTGTGCCAAGCCCAAATGACTGGCACACACTCATGGCATCTGGTAAGAAATCCACTGGATGCTATCTGAGTGGCACTGGATTCCGGAGGAAGAATATCTTTTTGCTCCAGAATCCGTTTTTTGTTGTTTTGAATTCCCCCAATGTAGGGGAACCCAAAAAACAAAAACAGGGAAGGGCAAACGGGGCAATTACGGCAAATGCCGTAATTGTCCTGTTTATTATCTGACGTAGCCCTAGTTGTGGACACTAACAGACGCAAGACAAGGTTGAGATGATGCATCATTGGATCTGCAAAAGCCTATTGTGGCCTGGTTGTTTGCTTGTACAATAGTCTTGTAGCAATCATTAATGAAGGTACAATGTCTTATAAGCACTCATTTGCAGATATGAGAGTTTAACTTGTTGATAATAAGAGTAAGGAGCATGGCATTTTCATTGGTAATAGCTTTTGGGCGGCGGTAGCTGCTTGCTGCCAAGTAACAAGGTACTCAGGGATGTCCTCATCAGAAATGAGAAAAAATATTTCTTGGTGAGATGTAGCCATACAGCAGTACTTTGTCCTTTCTTAAAAGAAATTTTCTTATAAAAATGTTGTTAATTGAACCTACCTTTGCTATCACTGTTGCAACTGAATCTATAATAGTTCAGTATTTGAATTAGAGGAGACAACAGTCCAAATAAAAAACAAGTCTAGGAATAATATGTAGTTTACTGAAGAATATTCTATTTATTATACTATATTGGGAAGCCACAAGTCCAACAGGGAGTGACACAGTGGCAGGTCTGACACAAGGTTTGTGTTAAGAATATCTTGAGCAAGGGTCCAGCTTATTAAATATACTTTGCTTCTAATTAGGAGATAGTACCTGTGATTTAACCTTATCATCAGATTGGTTCATGCTGTTAGATACATCAAGGGGCAGCTTATTGAGAGCTCCTTGTGTATTGTGAGATACATTGGCAGGCAGGAAGTAATTTCAATTGTAACAAAGTAAATAACTAAAAATAGACTTGCATAAGAAAAATCCAACCTAGTATTTAATGCACTAAGATTGAAGTACATGATTGCTTTTTCCTATCAATAAAAATGTTACCGTAAGTGGTTATTAAATAAAATAAAACTAATTTTAAAATATATTATGAAATTATTTATTTATTTTTAGGGTTGTACCAGTAAAAAAAGTTGAAACAACAAAAGATATTTTTAATTTTTTTGCAAACATTTTTGTTTACAATGCAAAAATAATGAAGATCATCAGAAAAAGAATCAAAAGTAAATTTTATTTTTGTAAAAAAAAACAAAAAAGATCTTAATATTAATTACAGACAGCTTATTGATATTAGTTTTGCTAAATATCTGACTTACTTTCAGATGTCTCCTGATCAGAAGTCCCAATTGCTACAAGCTTTAGTTGTATTACAAGGTAAAAAATGTAATAGAATACTAAAAAATAGAATAAAATGAAAATCTGACACCAGAAAGTCCCAAGATACTCAAACAACTGAGTGAATCTAAACTTAGAATGCTTATATAATATAAACAAACCAGTGGATTAAAGAGAAGAAAATATCAAAAAGTATCTTATTGACAATGGTGCTGACATCATTGATCTCCAAGAAGTCAACAAACTTATAACAAAATTGGGAAATGCCTTTCAGTTGGAAATTTAAGGAATCAAAGCACTGTGCTTTGATCCTAACCAATCCTAAGCTTTGTTTTTTATCAACAATACTTTACACGGGGGTTGTCTTATCAAAGCTGTTATAATCTATGAAGATGAGTTTACTTTTACTGCTATATGCTCCCTCCTCTTCTGAAGAAAATATGGAATTTTGGAAAAAAACTTAGATGCTTAAAAGTTTCTAGGATTTTAATCCTTTTTGGAGACACAAATACTGTAGCCAATCCTTTATATGATATATTTAAAGCAAATAAGGATCCACGTCCAGGCTGCAAAGTCTTTATTCTTGCTTTTGAGAAGCTCAAGTTGCAAGATGCGCTTGTCACTAAAGTCAACTCTTTAGACAATATGACATATAAAATCAAGTATCTGAAATTTGAGGGTTTTGCAGGTTCACGCCTAGACTGCTTTAGTTAAAATTAAGTTTTCAGAGCATTTTTCACAGCCTGTGGTACTCTGCACCCCTCTCTCAGACCGCATGCCTGTTACTTTTTACTTTGATCCAACTCCTCCTGGCCTCCCTAAGGTTGCAGATGCACTAAAAAAGCTTTAAGGTCTTGAATTTATTATTATTTTTTAATGTTATTTATTGATGTAAATAGAAGAAACATCATTTAATATTTTGATAAACCAAAGTTCAAGTAAAATATAAATAGGATCTTTATTTATCATTAAGTCTAGAGAAATAGTTAAATAATTTTAGCATGGGGTTTTGGAGAAGCAAGTATTCTTGATAGAAGCATGAACAGGTATACAATGCTCTACCTGAAGTCATAGGTTAGAGTTTGAAAATAAAATTACTTAAAATTTAAAAGGAAACTATAAGTATAGCAAAATCTAGTCTAGAAACAAATAAATCTTCATTCACTATAGAGTTTTAAGAACTAGTTGTCATAATAGAAGCATGAACACATATACAGGTTTACCTAGAAGTCATAAATTAGAGTTTGAAAATAAATTGATTTTTTTTGACAAATGAAAAGAATTATTTTATAAACACTGTATATTCAGAATGTAGAACAAAGAATTATATTCAGCACAATGTTTTTAAAAATCAAGTGGTCATATTGGAAACATGAACAGCGTTTTGCCTAGAAAAGATAGGTTAGAGATGAAAATAAAAGCTTAAAAATTAAATAAATTGACAGAAATTAAAGTTAACATTGCTACTCATATTAATTTCAAGCACTGAAATAATGTATAAAGTATCATTTGATATCTAAAAAGTGTGTAAGCTCTAATGAAATTACAAAATAGAACATTTTTAGTCATTTTTAAAAGCTGTAAACTTAAATAACTTGAAACCATACATAAAAACAATATAAGTGTCAAGTTTATACTTCTGAAAAGTATAATAAACAAAATAAAGAGGAAGATTAAAGAAGAGAATACTACTTTATTGAATATGAATATAGGTTAATATATAGTATCATGACAAGCCACATGCTGTCCATGTATGTCATGGAGGTCATGGGGCTTATCTGAGTAATGTTTCTCTTGAGTTATGAGGCTTAATCAAGTTGTGTTCCATTTAGGACCTGGATTAAGTGATCCCTGTCATAGATGGTTAACTTATAATGGTGTTACGGGTTATTGGCTGGGCAGTGAACCACTTGGTGAGCCGCTTGGTGATTTACTTGGGGTGTTAATTCTCCGAGAGGGAGTAATCAAAAATGATGCAACATAAGTTTAATTTTTTACTTATAAATTGTAATTTATAATAAAATCTCTGAATTCTATCTAAATCCAGTCTAAATCATTTTAAGCTTCATATTGTGCTAAATAAATTAAAAACTATAATTTACTAGCCACTAAATTAAGTTTGCCAAAACTGTGACAAGATATGAAAAAATAATTATAAATAATAATTCATATGATACAGTAGTTTTCAAAGCTACAGCACTAAAAAACTCATCTGTAAGCAAAAAAAACTCATCTGTGAACACAATCAACTCAGATGCAAAAAAATTATATTAATTAACAATATATTTAGGTTTACTTTTATTTTGTTCTGAGATACATTGATTTCATTTGCATTTGAGTTAATTTTTTTTACAGATGAGTTATTTTTTAATTAATGTCATAGTTTTGAAAACTACTGTAAATATTAATTTAACAAATATTTTAGATTATCTAGTTTTTATCATACAAAACAAAAACCTAATAATATGCTGTAGAAAAAAGTTAATTTTAAACACGCTGATTTTCTGTTATTAAATCAAACTGCAAAAACTGCTGAGGTTGAATAGAAATACATATACAGTAGTTTTCAAACCTGTTGAGATAAACATATATTATTAAGTTTAGAACGCATGAATTCAGTCACAAAACATATTTTAACTGAAACTAGTTGAAGGTTAATTTACTCAATAAAGCTTCCATTTTTCTAGGACCAGAAAAAAATAGTCAATCACAAAACAAAAATAAAGTCAAATACTGGATTTCAAAAATTAGTACCAAACACATGAAACTCAAATTCAAAATACACACAATTCAATCACTTCCTGAAGCATTTTACATTAAATTTAATAATGAGTGTATGAAAAATATTATATAAACAGAGAACTCATGAGGATCAGTCACAAAAGTGATGAACTCAAACACAAAAAGGCTCATTTTTTTGAAAATATTGATTATTTTTGAGACTCAAATTGAAAAAGTGGATTTTAGGAGTAAATTTACCAAAATCAATTTGGGAAACTTTAGCATTATTTTCAATGTACACACTTCTAAATTTGGCCATTTATGTCAGAGAGAATGTCTTAAAGAGAAGCACTCATTTAAATAAAATTAGGTTCCTAGAAATATTTTGTGTTGAGTTTATACTTTTGGAAAGTATAATAAACAAAATAAAGGGGAAGATTAAGAAGAAAATGATACTTTATTAAATATGAATATATAATATTATAAAGTATCATGAAAAGCCACATGCCTTCCATGAACGTCATGAAAATCATGAGGCTTATCTGAGTCATGTTTCTCTTGAGTCACAAGGCTTAATCAAGTTGTGTTCTATTTAGAACCTGGATTGAGTAATCCTCATCATAGATAATTAACTGATAATGATGCCACCAGTTTATTGACTGGGTGGTGACTCATTTGGTAAGCTGCTCAGTGATTTACTTGGGGTGTTAATTCCCCAAGAGGGAGTAATCAAAGATATTGCAACATTTGCCTTTTTTGTTTTTAATAGAATTTTTATTGCTTTTAGTTTACAATAAGGTTTACAAGTAAAGATAATTTTGATATTGTAAAGAAGCAGTACCAGAAGCTAATCCAAGCTCAGGCTGCTGATCAAGATAGTGCATTCACCTTGTTTTCTATGTACACACAATTTAATACAAGCTGTGATGAGGCTGAGTTGTATGTGTCACCAGACCATCCATGGGTGACTTTTTTGATAGCCAATATGATGCTCCCTAAGACTAGGCCCAACCTGCGCCTGTGCCACATTCTGGAGACTGGGCAACTGTAGCCCTCTCATATCAAATTTAGCTATCACTTAGAAGTTTGGGCCAATCAGAGCAAGTTCTTCCTAATTCCAATTTTCTTATTCCTGAAGCCCGTCAAAAGCACCCAATCATAACCAATAAAATCATAGAGGAGATTGTGAGCCTCAATCAGAATGGTGTTAGTTTTACCAAAATAGTCACTCAGTTTTAATTCACTGAGGCAGTGATCAAGCAGGAGTTTTGGGCCCTCTTGAAGAGAGATGATACCAAGCTGGTCAAAAAGCCAAAAACACAGGCTGACTCCCAGATCAAGGAGGTGTATCTTCTGATGCTTGCTGTAGTATAGCAGTATTCTTACCTTCAATTGACTTGTGTCTGTTGCCTACTCAGGCTCCAGGGCATATTCATTGCCAGCTGCACAGCGCAGCTCTGGATGCATGAGCTTTTAGTTGGTGTTTTAATTATGATTAATTGGCCAGCCAATAAGTCATATAATTGATTTAATTTGCCCTATGACCCTGTGATTGGTGCCACTTATACCCGCTGCCTGTCCTCTATTCTGGACAATGTCATATTTATATCTTATTTGTCAGGGCCCAAAAAGCCCTAGACAACCAGCTAGCCTCCTTAGAGACAAAACTACACACACCCTGAAAACCCTCTCAAATTGTCTCTCAGAGCAAGAAACCCACCTTTTAATTAACAAATGACCCAGGATTTGAGAGGCACACAAGTCTCAGATCACTGGCTTTGATTCCAGTAACAATTTTGGCTATCTTAACTATCAGAAAACTAGACATCAGGAGCGTGATTGTTTGATTGCACAATCAGGTGCTTAATTGCTTGCGGGACCTATAAATAGCAGTACACCCTGGCTTGCTACCCAAGCAAGGTTTCTGTTATACCAACCATTAGCATTCATCTTCAGGACTAAGTACACAAATTCCAGCCAAAATTGTAAGTTTATCTGCAATTGCTGCCATCAGTTCTCTGGTGGCACTAAAAGCCTCAAAATTACCAGTAAGTATAAGTAGTGAGGAAGAGAACTCTCCTCACTGTTCACATCTTAAATAAAACAAGTTTATGCCCAGAAATCTTTATCTTCTAGCAGGAATTGTATATTTTTGCTCAAATTTAATTATTTTCTTTGCATCTATTTGGGAATTCACAAACCAATATAAACTTGCCTATCTCTACCCCCTGGATATACTCCTGCTACCTCAGTCAATCCACCCTGCACTCTTGACTTAGAGTAATTTCACCCTCATTATCTTAATCTTCCTCCTAGTTGCTTTAAAGAGACTATCTTGCTTACTATGAAAAAGATTTCTACTGTTTCCCCCTTGCCCAACGCACCTCACACTCAGAACTTCAGCAAGTTAGGGTTTGTCTACATCACAGTATTGGGGCTTGCCAACCAGGTTGTGCCCCATAATAGGAGTTGAAGCTCCTTAGCTATTGCAGTCAACTACCTGGTCCGTATCACACCTATTGTGTACATGGTCTTTCAGGCTTGGCCTGTCACAGTAGGTTTCATTATGCCAGGAATTATCCGCCCAAGCAAAAAGGCTCAAAAGTATCAGGGAATCTTTATTGAAATTGACCAAGTTAACAGATTTAAATCAAACAGTCAATTTGAAAATGGGTTACAGCTGCTCCAGTCTGTCAGCTGAAACTGGTTCCTCCTTGCAAATTGTCGTTGATAAATCAGCATAATTTGAGGGTCACCCAATACAAGCTTGTTAATCAGCATGGTTTTCAGAAATTGGTCACACAAGGGTTCTTTACAACCTGGATCAGATACTTACTTGACAATGTGGAAGAAATAGGAGGCCAAGATTCAGGTGGTATTGCTTAGTCAATTTTCTGATATATATTGAATAATTTTCACTGTTTCAACTCTAAAAGTTGAGTCCTTTCAAAATTTTACTCAATAAAAATCATTTATCCCTAGTTCTAATTTACTTTTCAAAATGCATCCTGTGGTTGGGTTGTTACGGTATATTCCATACAATCTATTCTCAACCAAATCATTTCTGAAAGATGGGCCCCCGCATTTGGAACTTTGTTGTTGGTGCCACCTTTTGTTAATTTTGCAATACCCAATCTTGAAGCCCCTCCCCCCATTCTGGAAACTGAAAATTGTGTTGCCTCCCAATGTCCAGAATTTTATTCTGAAGATACATTGATGTTGTCTCAGGCCATTTATCTTGGGATACTTTGATTAGGATTAATTTTTCTGCTTAATCCTGGTATTACAATTGGAAATTTTACAAAAAGATATCTGAAGCCACATTGGTGGTTAATCATTAATTCTATGTGGATTTGGGTGGTAATTCCCCATCACTTAGAAACAGCTTCATACTATTCTGTGATTTCTGTCACATTACTCAACTCTTCCACATCTGAGTTTTTGGAAGCAGTTTGTCATGAATTCATGTTTTTTTCTCCTGTTTCGTTGAGATATCTGTGTTTACCATGTTTATTTGTATCAGTTTTTTTGAGCTTTCCGTTTGGGATTTTCTTTAATTTGAGGTTTTTATCTCTGGTTGCAGTTGTTGAGACCGGATCTTCTGTTTCCTATTTCTGTTGCATCATGTCATTTTGGTGTCCGGATTATTTTCCTGCTTTACCTACTGATGAGATTTTGCATGAATTTTTGTCAGCATTATCATTCTATTCTGGTTCAAGCCTTAGTCACAAATCCCAAGTTTACCATGTGATGACAAAGGTTTCTGAGGATGCTTGTGAATGATTGTTGTCCGCGGTGAAGCTCAATCCACATGTTTCAACTGAAAGTTCATCTCTATACCCTTTGTTAAAAATTTATGTGTATCTATTGAGGAGCTCAAAGTATATTGTAAGCTGTATGCCTTCCATCAGGGTGCTACTCCTCTTTTGATATTCCTTCCTCAGTTTCTTATCTACCGTCATACAATTGATGTTCTCAAGGTGAACAAACTCTCAGCGTTGTGGTTGGCAGTTGACCAGACTGCCCAGGATTTGGCGGTTTGGGATTTCCTGTTAACCAAAACTGAGGCCCTAGTAAGCCAAATTCTTTCTCTGGTCTTAAATCCATTCACTTCCAAACAAGGTACGTTGGTAATTGAGGATAAACCTGCTGTGCGCTCTTGGTTTTCTGGTCCTTGCTCCTTGGCAGTTCATTCCAACCAAAGCCAAGATTTTTCTCCCCCTAGCTTGTCTCAGCTACAATTGGCGGTGGTGAACAGACCTGGTGATGTAAAGGAGGGCCCTGTAGTGTCTGGTCCTGATAGTTCCTTGGCAATGCTTCAGCATGTTGTACCTGCAAAATCTTCCATTATTACGTCCAAAGAGTTGCCCCTTGTTCCCATTGATTGTGATAACCCTGTTCTTCCAGCTGCCGTCTAAGAAATGATTGAGTGTTACTTCCAGGAGCATCCTGCCTCCTTAGCTGCAGTCCATACCGCCAATGGAAAACAAGACCCTGCCAAGATTGCCATCTTTGCTGCAAATAAATCTACTTCTGGTTACTTCTTGTTTTATGATAGCATTGATAATGATCAAACAATCTATTAGCCAGCCATTTTGTTGGATACAGGTGCTTTCAAGAACTTTATAAGTGTGGAGACTGATGACTTGCTACAACTCAAGTATCACCTGGGATTGCTTGTTAGGGGTGGGAACTGTCAGACGTTTCCCTCTTTCCAGCTGAAGAATCCAGTAACATTTGTAGTTGCAGGTCAGTCTTTTACTGCAAGGTTCTCCATTTGCTCTTCCCTGATGTATCCTATCATTTTGAGGGTGGGCTGGTGAAGAGATCATAATGTATTCACCTTACAGAAAGAAAATGTGTTACAGGTGGAACACTCTTTGGGTATATCTATTTGTATTCCACTGTCAGGCATGTCCAAAATGGAGCAATCCTCTCAGACTATTCAATTGGTTCCTGTCCATGTCCCTGCAAGCTTGGATATACCGGCATGTTTACAACCCTGGTCTGCAGTGTTTGACGCCACCAGAGGCGAGGTCCTTCCTAAGCATGCTCAGTTTGACTTTGACTTTAAAGTTAATGTTGATCTGATCAGAATTGCGTCTCCTATTTACCCTTTAACCTTGAAGGAAGACACATGTTTGGAAGAGTGGATCCGTGACATGTTGACAAAGGGCTATATTTTTAAAAAGGCTTTGTCAATCTGCTCCCTGTTGTTGTTTGTTCAAAAGGCTGATGGGTCTTTTTGTCCTTATGTTGACTACAGGAATTTGAATAACATCACAATTCCTGATCCCTACCCTTTACCTCTCAAAGCACAGATCTCTAGGTGTGTTGAAAAGGCTAAGGTATTCTCAAAACTTGATCTGTTGAATTCTTTCAATCAAATCAGGATTGAAGAAGGAATGTAATAGTTAACAGCATTCCAAACTAAGAAGGGCATCTTTCAGTTCTTTGTAATGCCTTTTGGATTGAAGAATGCTCTGGCTTGCTTTCAGCAACTAATTGATTCTGTCTTGGGGGATCTCCTGGGTGTATGTGCTATTGCTTATATGAATGATATCTTGGTGTTATCTCCAGATGAAGAGTCACATAAGGTCCACCTGTTGGCAGTCATAGAGCATATTCTCCTGGCAAACTTGATTATTAAAAGGAGTAAGTGTGAATTTTTTAAATGTAAGGTTACCTTTCTGGGTAATATTATCTTTGAGGATGGCCACACCATTGCCCCTGACAAAAAAGCTGCAGTTTGAGAGTATGCTACGCCTGTGACAGTATTCCAACTATGTAGTTTCTTGGGTACCTGCACATTCTTGAAAAAATTCACCCCTCACTTGTCTGAAGTGGCTGCCCTTTTATATTTGGCTAGTGGAAAGACAACTTTGGTTTGGACACCTGAGTGCACAAGTGCATTCTTGGCAGTCAAGGCTCTTTTGTTGTTGTCACCTGTGTTGGGACATGTGGACCCTGAGCTTTCTTTTTTGGTTTCCACAGATGCATCTAAATACGCTGTGGCTGGTGTGTTGCTGCAGACTACTGGCAATAGGATTGAGAGACCTCTAGGGTATTTCTCCTGGAAGATGGAGGCTTGTGAATGCAATTACATGATTTACAACAGGAAATTATTGGCTGTTGTGGAATTGTTAAAGCATTGGCATCACCATCTCATGTTGGCACTTCATCCATTTATAGTAAGAACTGACCACAAAGCTCTTCTATATTATTGATAACCCACGGTTTTGCTGGGTTGCCAATCCAGATGGCATGGTGATCTGACAATTACTTGGCCAATGCACTAAGCAGGAACCCTTATCATCTCCCAGATGCTAGTATGAACGCTAAGTTTAAACCACATACTATGATTCCAGACAAGGCAGTGGTGTCTTTTGTCTTGTCTCCACCTGCTACGCTGGCTACCATGTCCTTAACTGAGGGCTCAAACCTGGACTTATATTCAAAAGTTAAGTTCCTGCAACCTTTGTCCAAAGGCTATAATAGACTATTAGAGCTAGCATGTGTAAACCCAGTGGGTCGGCCCCAGGTTTATCATAAGATAGGTCCAGTACTATATCATAAAGGTTGCTTGTGGGTTCCAGAAGAAACTATTTGGGACAAGATCATGGAGGCTCATCACACCTGTCTAACGGCAGGCCACCCAGGGAAAAACAAAATGGTGGAACTAATCCGCCACCAGTTTTCCTGAAAAGGTTTGACAGTGCAGGTGGTAGCTTTTGTTTGTGATTGTCTGGTATGTGTTTGATCTAAGGCAAGCTGGAACAAGACTACTGGCTTACTGGTTTCACTGCAGCCGACTGCAGGACCCTGGATGTCTGTGTTGGTAGATTTCATTGGTGAACTTCCCAATTCCAATGGGTTTAACACAATCATGGTGGTGGTAGATTGTTTCACAAAAATGGCACACTTTGTACCTTGCTCAACCAAAATTACTTTAGTGAAAACAGCTAGGTTGTTTGTGAATAGAATCTTCTTCCTACATGGCATCCCAATGGAGATTGTAAGTGACTGTGGGCCTCAATTTATTGCTCAGTTCTGGGAAGCTTTTACTGGAATTCTTGGTATCAAATTATGCCGTTCCACTGCCTTTCACCCCTAATCTGACAGAAAAACAGAGAGGGTAAACCAAACTTTGGAGGTCTACCTACGTTGCTACACTAATGCACAACAAGATGCCTGGTGTGATAATCTACCCATGGCAGAGTTTACATATAATAACGCCCCTCACACGTCAACTCAAGAGTTGCCCTTCTATGACAATGTGGGTTAAAACCCTTCTTTCAATATGGGTCCTTGTTTGGTTAGCAATATGGAAGCTGCAACTGATCAGGCTGCTGCATTGAAGCAGGTTCATCAGGAGCTCCAGGTTACTCTCACCGCTGCTATGACAACTTACAAGGAATATGCAGATTGCAAGCACCAGGAAGGTCCCACTTATAGGCCAGGTGATTTATTCATGGTTAATGCTTGTAATATGAAACTGAAGGTTCCCTGTTGCAAGTTAGGGCCTAAGTAAGTTGGCTCCTTTAAAGTTGAATGTCAAATTGGTCCCTCCACCTATTGGCTGGATTTACCTCCTGCTTTCAAGATTTTCCACACCTTTCATGAATATCTTCTTACTCCCTTTAAAGTTACAGAGACTCCCTCTTCCCAACCCATTATTGTGAAAGGAGAACCTGGATATGAGTTAAATTGTATTCTGGCTTTCCGCAAGAATTGACACTGCCTGGAATACTTGGTGTCTTGGAAGGGTTATCCTGATTCTGAAAACTCCTGGGTTCCCCACTACAATTGTATCAATTCCCCAGATCTGGTTTGCAAGTTCTACAAGTGCAATCCCACTGCCATTGGTCATCCTGAACTTACCTTAGCCGCAATTAAACTCCCACCTGCCCACAAGAATTTCTCCTTATTCCATCTCCCAGATGGTGGTATTGTGCCCAGGGCTAAACCGGAGGCTAATGTCACGGTAGGTTCCATCATGTCGGGAATTATCTGCCCAAGCAAGAAGGCTCAAAAGGCTGGGAAACCTTTATCAAAATTGACCAAATTAACAGATTTTAATCAAACAGTCAATTGGAAATGGGTTACAGCTGCTCCAGTCTGTCAGCTGAAACTGGTTCCTCCTTGCAAATTGACATTGATAAATTAGCGTAATTTAAGGATCACCCAATTCAAGCTTGTTAATCAGCATGGTTGTCAGAAATTGGTCACACAAGGGTTCTTTACAACCTGGATCAGATACTTACTTGACAATGTGGAAGAAATAGGAGGCCAAGATTCAGGTGGTATTGCTTAGTCAATTTTCTGATATATATTGAATAATTTTCACTGTTTCAACTCTAAAAGTTGAGTCCTTTCAAAATTTTACTCAATAAAAATCATTTATCCCTAGTTCTAATTTACTTTTCAAAATGCATCCTGTGGTTGGGTTGTTACGGTATATTCCATACAATCTATTCTCAACCAAATCATTTCTGAAAGATGGGCCCCCGCATTTGGAACTTTGTTGTTGGTGCCACCTTTTGTTAATTTTGCAATACCCAATTTTGAAGCCCCTCTCCCCATTCTGGAAACTGAAAATTGTTTTGCCTCCCAAATTCCAGAATTTTATTCTGAAGATACATTGATGTTGTCTCAGGCCATTTATCTTGGGATACTTTGATTAGGATTAATTGTTCTGCTTAATCCTGGTATTACAATTGGAAATTTTACAAAAAGATATCTGAAGCCACATTAGTGATTAATCATGAATTCTATGTGGATTTGGGTGGTAATTCCCCATCACTTAGAAACAGCTTCATACTATCCCACAATTTCTGTCACGTGGCCTGCCTCACCTGCAGGAGTCCAGCCAGACTCTGGTATGGGCCGTGACAGTATGTCAAACATAACCAAACTAGTAACCCTGGGCTCCTATTTTTCTTTGATTATAGGGGCATCTTGTATGCTTTTATTTTTGACCTCAGCTTAATACCTAAGACAGTATATGACCAAAAAACAAGAAACAAACAAAAGCTAAGAAAGAGTTGTTAACAAGCCATCCCAGGTCCAAACTGTGGCAATCTCCATCTTGAACCAAAATACTGCTGCCCTCACAAACTTTCCTGACTTACCAAAAATGGACTTGGCTGGTTTTAGAAAAATTATGATCATGATAAACACCCTGTTCCTTGCCCACCCAACAGCTTCAGAGATGACGCTCAGAGGGTTATGATGGTGGCTGTCCAACTAAAGAATGATACCAGAGAAACCTTCTTGATCAGCCTAGAGGAAGACCAAGACCTTATAATCTCCTATGTCCAATTTCTGGAGAGAATAAGCTCTGCAACTACTCCTTCAGGGGCCAAGATCCAAGCCTACATGTGGCTCATCTGCCTGACCCAAGGAAGAGACAACCTGGAGACCTAAATACAATGATTCCTACGCCTGGCAGAAGCTGCCAAGATTTTTGACAGCATATCAGGGTTGCATTTCAGAAACGGTCTAAACCCACACCACGCCAGTCTGATGAGACACCACCAATGTGACCTTTCCCAAAGACAAGCTCCTGGCTATTGCCAGAGGCATGGACTTCAGCTAACCTCAAGGATACCACACTGGCCAGACCAGGAACAATCAAACCCCTGGTGCCAGTAGGCCACGTTTGAACATGACACCAGAAGAGTACAAATGCCACATCAGAAGTGGGCTATGCTTCTACTGCCACCAGAGTGGCCACTTATCCAAGGACTGCACTAGCCGCTCCAATGGAACCCAAGAAGCCACCATTTCAGCAATAAACAACACTTCCTAGTCTTATCCTATAATTGACACTACTTTATGTTATTGTGACCATGAGTGAACACTGTAGCCCTCCTAGACAGTGGGGCAACTCTCAACTACATAGAACATAGCCTAGCTGAGAAATTAGGCGTATCAATCCAGGGAAACTCCTAACTGGTAACCTTTGGCAACAAGACAACAGACCTGTCCCACAAATGCAAAGTGTCTTTCTCCCTAAAGTTAAGTGAAAAACTCCTGCCCACCAGATTCTACGTTATGGAGAAGCTTCCCAAACCTGTGGTGATAGGGTTTGAATGGTGGGTTGACTACCAATTTAACTTAGACTATAAGAACCATCAGGTGACTGTCACTCATGAGAGCCAAACTTTAGAGGTTCCCTGCTTGAACCCTCAGCAGACCCCTGAGATAAACAACATTGCCATGGAATCTTGAAAAGCTGAGATCCAAAAATATTTGAAGCCTTGGGAGTCTGTCTTTGCAGAGGAAGAAGCCACTGCCTTGCCTAAACACAGTCAGTTTTACCATGCCATTGACCTCCTCCCAGAAACCCAACCAAAGCATGGACCTTTCTACAGTTGTAACATGAAGGAACAAGTTGCCTTGAGAGAGTACTTAGACAAGATGTTGAAGAAAGTGTCAGGGATCCAGTCTTTAGTGGCTGGCCTGTTGTTTTCAGGGGTAAAATGTGTAAATTCACTGCCCCCTTTGGCTTTGGATAGGTCAGTCTGTCCCTGCTTTACTAAGAAATCCCCTCAAAAACCAGCTAAACCTCTCAATTCTCTTGAGGATTTAGCCCTCACAGTCTTTAAGAGATTTGTGGTTGCATACCCCATGGAGCCTCTGCTTCCCTCTGTCCCCTCCATGGAAAAAACCCTGATTAATTTAGATTACTTGTTAGCCTAGTGTCAACCATTGTTGAAAAACATTAGGGTTGCCCAATCAAAGTGTCCCACATCAGTGTCATTGAAATCAATTGATCAACAAAACTCTAAAGGCAATTCTAGCCAATAAGAGGTGGGTTCAGAAATCAATTCAAAACTCTTCAACTCTCCTGACCCAAGTCAGCAAATTTTGTTGCCCAGCCAATCATATGCAAGTGAATCAAGTCAGGTGACCTCCCCCTGACAACCCATCCCCTTTTAACAATACCAGGGGATTTTTGGTCCCCTGCTTGTCAATTCTTCACCATCAATAAAGTTTTTAGAAATTTCATTTCCTTTTAAATTTTTATTTTGTGGGGAAGCTCTGTGTTGAGTTTCCATCATCTAAAAATTAAAGTTTTAGTAGTTTCCCTCAAACTTACCCTGTGCCAACCCGCCTCAAACCCGGCGTCCCTTCTGGATCCCTTTAAGCAAACTCAACTCTTAGCTGTTGTTGTTTCTGCTTTTGATTTTGAAAACCACGTTCAAAAACCAAAATATTAGTTAAAATTTGTTATAAATCTTACTTTATCTTTGATTTTTCTATTATCTACTTGGTTTCAGATCCACTCTTTGCTTTAAAACACCCAGTAAAGCTACCCATGTTTGTTCCCAAGCTCACCAGGCCCGTTCTGTACTGTTTTCTGGCTTCCTCTGTGAGTACGCTGGTTGCACCCAATTTTACTGGTTGTAGATTTTTTTTGTAAATCTCATCCCAATTTTTCAAAGATTATTATTATGATACTCCCAGTCTTGAAGTTTGTGGTGCTTTCTGTGGCTCCGTTTTTCTTGCTTTTGTGGTTGACATCCCCAGACATATGGTCAAAAATCTCCTCTTTTTCCCGGCTTGTAGGTGACAACCCTTCCAGTCTCCTGGACCTCTCCAGTGGTCTCCTATTCTTGGGTGAGGCCGTAGTAAAAAGTCTGACCTGCAATGACTTAGATTTGGATACTGTAGACTACTTCTCACGTGCTCTTGAGAGTGAGGAAGTTTTGGTGTCTCCGCCTCTTGCCCTGGGGAAGAGCAGCTCAGTGCCCCTCTATGCTCCCAGTATGCCTTCTCAGGTCCCCTCCTGTACACCCTGGTTGCTCACTGGCTTATTACTAATGGGATTAAATGTGTACTTTACCCAGCTGTCTCATACATCCTCTTTGTGGTCCCCCCCTTTGAGCGGCCATCCCAGTTCTCCACTGGGTGGCGTCCTGGTGGTTGGTGTCACCAGTATGGGAGCCAAACTTAGTTAGTTTAGCCCCCCTCTCTCACATAATTGACAAGCCCATTTCTTTTGCCTTGGAAGCCTTTTGCTACTGGGTGTGGAGCTTACTTCTTGTCCTCATCCACACCAGCTTGGGATCACTCTTAGCTGGATTCCTCTCGGTGTGGGCTGCGTGGTCACTTCTTTCCTCCCTCAAGTTGTGTCTCACCAAGAAGTCTGCTTCACCATCCACAGCTTCCTTGACTGCATCAGCAGTGAATATTACCCTGATGTTACCCTGCACCCCCCCTCTGTGACCGTCTGTGAGAAGGTTCTTGACACCCTTGGGGAGCTGCAGCTACGCCTCTCCGCTGACTCTGTGTTGGAAGACACTCCCATCTCTGACGCTCAGAGATCAGTGGCCCTCTTGGATGCTCTTGACGGGGACGCTTGCCTCTGGGTGCGCACTCTCCTCCGCCAAAGCCAGGAGCTTGGGGATACTTCCTCACTCCTTACACTGGTTTCTTCAGTGGTGGCCATCCCAGGTTCCAAGGCCTCAGTCATATTTGAGACTCTCTGTTCCAAAGGCCTTGCCCCTGATCTTGCCTCCCACGTTGAGTACTTTGCAGTGAAAGCTGCCTCCCTGGATCTCCCTACCAAGATGGCAGTGGCCATGTTCTGCAACTCCTTAGATGCTGCTTCAGCCAACAAGAGTGCGTGGGATCTGGCACCTACCTCCCTTGAGAAGGCATTTGCATTGGCCCGCAAGCTTGGAGCTAAGCCTGCCTACCAGCCCAAGTCTGGTGTGCTGGCTCATCTTCCGGTCTCCAAGCCCGTCCAGGCTAAGCCTCCTGCGGCTAATCCCCCCAAGTCGCCAGCCATCAACGTGATGTGCCACCCCTGCCAGACCCTCAACTGGCCCACCTCCACAGGATCTCTCCCTGTCTTTGCAGCTTTGGCTACCATCCCTGAGGTTTCTTCCTGTGACCCTGCTGCATCTATTCTGACCCTGCAGAATAAAGAAGATCTTTCCTATTTCCTTTTTACTGCAACCTTTTATACCAAATCCCGCCAAGCTAAGGCTACAGTGTTGGTAGATACAGGTGCTGCGGGCAACTTTATGGATCTAGCACTGGCCCAATCCTTGGGTTTGTCCTTGCTCCCCTCCCAGATCCTGATTGCTGCTAGTCAGGTACCAGTTCTCAGCTACCCCCTCACTAACCCACTTAGTTACTGTACAGGCTCCCACGTGTTTGTGAGTAAATTCTCTGCTGTGGAGGACTTCCTGTACCCCGTAATAGTGGGCGTGGGGTGGTGGTGGCGTCACCTGGTGCAGATTGACTGTCTCACCAATGAGCTTCACTTCTTGTTGGATGGGTGCCCTGGCTCCTTCCCCCTCTTTCCCTTGGGGTGGGAACCGCCTGAGTTGTGCTTGTCTCTTGCGGCAACTCCAGTCTCTCCTCCCAAGCCCTTTGCCCTCCTGACCATCCTTGCTCCCTTCAAGGACGCCTTTGACGCCTCCCCTTTTCTGTGCCCTTCCTCCACACTCATGCCACAATTTGACCTTTAAGACAACAGTTGACCTTGTAAAGATTGACACCCCTATGTACCCTCTTAGCAAATTGGAAGACAAGGTGTTAGGCGTGTGGTTGGACAACATGCTGGCAAAAGGGCGGATAGTCAAGAAGGCTATCTCGGTCAGCTCCCTGGTGATCTTTGCCAAGAAATCAGATGAATTCCTTTGGCCATGTGTTGATTATACCCTCCTCAACAACAACACTGTCCCAGACTGCTACCCCCTCCCCTTGGAAGCCTCAATTGCTCAGTTCATTGCCAAGTCTTGCATCTTTTCAAAACTGGATCTTGTTAATGCTTTTAACCAGATGCGTGTGGCGGAAGGTGACAAGTGGCTTACAGCCATCAAAACTTGGTATGGCTGCTTCCAATTCAAGGTTATGCCTTTTGGCCTAAAGAATGCTCCTGCAATCTTCCAGCAAGTCATTGAGGACGCCTTGGGTGACCTCTGTTTCACCTGTGCCATGGCATACATTGACAACATCCTAATTCACTCCTCCACTCCTGAGCAGCACGCTAAGTACCTGGTGGCTGTGGTGGCACCCATCCACAAGGTGCGGTTATTCATCAAGCCCAGTAAATGTGAGTTTTTAAAATCCAAGGTCACCTTTCTGGGCAACTTGGTCCTGAAGGACGGCCATGCAGTCTCCCCCAACAAGGCCAAGGCTCTTTGGGAGTGGGCTACTCCACGGAATCAGAAGGAGTTACACTGTTTTCTAGGTACAGTGATCTTCCTCAAGAAGTTCTCTCCTGCCATTTCCAAGCTCGCTGCTCCCCTGCACCCTCTGGCTGGCAAGAACGCCTCCTTTGTGTGGACCCCAGCATGCCAGGAGGCCTTTGAGGCTATCAAGCGGGTCTTTATCTCCACCCCAGTGCTACGTCATGCTGACACAAGCAAGCAGTTCATTGTAGCTTGTGATGCCTCTAATGTGGTTGCTGGGGCGGTCCTTCTTCAGGAGCACAATGGTCAGGAGCTCCCGGTTGCTTACTTTTCCAGGAAGTTTGCTCCCAACAAGTGCTCCTGGGCGGTGTTTGACAAGGAGCTACAGGCAGTGATGGACGCCATCACTTATTGGAGACATCACCTGCAGGGCGCTCAACATGAGTTTGTGGTTTGTACAGACCACAAGGCCCTCTGCTACTTCTGCAAGCCCCAGAAGTTGCTTCCTTGCCAGGCGCGTGTCATTCAGATGCTCTCAGGCTACAAGTTCAAGTATGAGTTTGTGAAAGGGGAACTCAACATCCTCCCTGATTTGCTGAGTTGTAACCCTGCAATGTACCCAATGAGGGGTGACAAGGACCCCCAGGTCACTGTCATCCCAGAATCCTTGATCCTCCTGGACTCTGGCTCTTCCATCCCTCAAACCTCACTCACGCCTCCAACTTCTCCCCCACAGCTTCTGGTCATTGTCCCTGCTCCCTCATCTGAGTTAGACCTCCCACTGGCCCTCCCTGGTACGCTCCTGCACAACGTTCTGGTGGCCCAGCACTCCTCTCTAGACGGCCAGGCCATCTGCACAAAACTGTCACCCAGCTCTACATCTAATGGTCCCTATACTCTTAAAGATAGGATAATTTATCAAAACAACAAAGTATGGGTTCCAAAGGACTTGCAGCTGCGTGTCATGACAGAACATCATGATCCCCCCTGTTTAGTCACCCTGGCACAAAGAAGCTGCTTGAGCTCATCAGGCGCACATATAGCTGGGTTGGGATAACCAAAGCAGTGGGGCCCTGGATTAAGAAGTGTGTCACCTGTGCCTGTTCCAAACCAGACTGGTCAGGGAACAACGGGCTCCTCCATCCCCTGCAGCAATCTCAAGGTCCGTAGTTGTCCATCTCAGTTGACTTTGTGGTGGCTCTTCCCTTGTTGGGAGGCTTTGAGTTCATCATGATGGTAGTTGACCGTTTCACCAAATATCATGTCTTCATCCCATGCCTAACCACCCTGGACTCAGTAGGGATGGCAAACCTGTTTATGAAACACATCTTCTCCAACTTTGGTTTACCCCAGGAGATCATCAGCAACCAAGGTCTCCAGTTCACATCCATGTTCTGGGAGTCTCTACTGGGGATCCTAAATATTAAGCCATGCAGGTCCACCTCCTTCCATCCTCAGTCAAACAGCCAAACAGAAAGAGTCAACCAAACCATGGAGCAGCATCTGCGCTGTTACGCAAACGCCTCCATGGACTCCTGGTCCGACAATCTTCCCTTAGCCCAGTTTTCTTACAACAAAACTGTGCATGCCTCCACAGGGGTGTCCCCATTCCAGGCTACCCTGGGGGTTTCCCCAGCATTTGTGATAGGTCCTTCAATCCAGGCAAGTGTACTGGCCGCTGCAGAAATGGCGGCTCACCTCAAGGCCATCCACCTCAAAGTCCAAAGTACCTTAACCAAGTCCATTGTGGCGTACAAGAAAGCAGCAGACAAGAATAGGCGTCCCGCTCCCCATTATCCAAGGGCTTGCTTGTGATGTTGGATGCCACCAATATTCAAATGAAGGTTCCTTCAAGGAAGTTTGCTCCAAAGAGACTGGGTCCCTTCAAGGTCTTGGAGGACAAGGGCAATGGTGCATTTGTGTTGGATCTCCCTCCCTCCTATCAGATTCATAGTACTTTCAATGCCTGTTGCCTGTCACCTTTTGAGGGGGACCTTCCCAGCACGCCTGACCCCACCTTGGTGGACAGCTCTCCCAAGTATGAGGTAGAAGCCATAGTAGCCTCATATAGGATCCGTAAGTCCCTCCAATATTGTGTATCCTGGAAAAGATATCCCCCTTACAGCAACAGCTGGGTAAGCTCTTCAGACTGCGGAAATTGTTGGGATCTGGTACAAGATTTCCACAGGAATAACCCCTTGGCACTTGGTCCTCCAAAGTCACTCCTGGTGTTCAAGATTCCCAAAGCTCACAAAAACTCTCTTGGTGGCCATCCTTCCCCAGGGAAGCATCCAAACCCAATAAAAAGGAAAGGATAATGTAAATTCACTGCCCCCTTTGGCTTTGGATAGGTCAGTCTTTCCCTGCCATACTAAGAAATCCCCTCAAAAACCAGCTAAACCTCTCAATTCTCTTGAGGATTTAGCCTACACAGTTGATGAGAGATTTGTGGTCACATACCCCATGGAGCCTCTGCTTCCCTCTGCCCCCTCCATGGAAAAAACCCTGATTAATTTAGATTAATGTTAGCCTAGTGTCAACCATTGTTGAAAAACTTTAGGGTTGCCCAATCAAAGTGTCCCACATCAGTGTCATTGAAATCAATTGATAAATAAAACTCTAAAGGCAATTCTAGCCAATAAGAGGTGGGTTCAGAAATCAATTCAAAACTCTTCAACTCTCCTGACTCAAGTCAGGAAATTTTGTTGCCCAGCCAATCATATACAAGTGAATCAAGTCAGGTGACCTCCCCCTGACAACCCATCCCCTTTTAACAATGCCAGGGGATTTTTGGTCCCCTGCTTGTCAATTCTTCACCATCAATAAAGTTTTTAGAACTTTCATTTCCTTTTAAATTTTTATTTTGTGGGGAAGCTCTGTGTTGAGTTTCTGTCATCTAAAAATTAAAGTATTAGTAGTTTCACTTAAACTTACCCTGTTCCAACCTGCCTCAAACCTGGCGTTCCTTCTGGATCTCTTTAAGCAAACTCAGACTCTTAGCTGTTATTGTTTCCGCTTTTGATTTTGAAAACCACGTTCAAAAACCAAAATATTAGTTAAAATTTGTTATAAATCTTATCTTATCTTTGATTTTTCTATTATCTACTTGGTTTCAGATCCGCTCTTTGCTTTAAAACACCCAGTAAAGCTACCTGTGTTTGTTCCCAAGCTCACTGGGCCTGTTCTGTACTGTTTTCTGGCTTCCTCCGTGAGTACGCTGGTTGCACCCAATTTTACTGGTTGTAGATTTTTTTTGTAAATCTCATCCCAATTTTTCAAAGATTATTATTATGATACTCCCAGTCTTGAAGTTTGTGGTGCTTTCTGTGGCTCCGTTTTTCTTGCTTTTGTGGTTGACATCCCCAGACCTATGGTCAAAAATCTCCTCTTCTTCCCTGCTTGTAGGTGACAACCCTTCCAGTCTCCTGGACCTCTCCAGTGGTCTCCTATTCTTGGGTGAGGCCGTAGTAAAAAGTCTGACCTACAATGACTTAGATTTGGATACTGTAGACTACTACTCACGCGCTCTTGTGAGTGAGGAAGTTTTGGTGTCTCCGCCTCTTGCCCTGGGGAAGAGCAGCTCAGTGCCTCTCCATGCTCCCGGTATGCCTTCTCAGGTCCTCTCCCGTACACCCTGGTTGCTCACCGGCTTAGTACTGATGGGATTAAATGCGTACTTTCCCCAGCTGTCTCATATGTCCTCTTTGTAGTCCTCCCTTCAAGCAGCCATCCCAGTTCTCCACTGGGTGGCGTCCTGGTGGTTTGTGTCACCAGGATGGGAGCAAACTTAGTTAGTTTAGCCCCCCTCTTTCACAAAATGGGCCAGGTTTTTTGTGGGCAATGCCCACCACAAGAGGGGAGCTAACTTAAAATGGTAGGAGGCGGACTTCCCCACCCAGGACCACAGGCCAGCGGCCAGGATTATAGTGTCAATCACCCCTGTTAGGGTGATGTACGCAATCCCAAACAGCTTGCCAGAATGGTTGGTTGGGAGGTTGGGCAAGGAAGCGGGCATAGGTTTTGGGGTCACAGGCAGTTCCATGGGCAGGTTGTAAGCAAGGAGATAGCTGAATTTCCCTCTGAGCAACTTGGGTGTTGAAAATATCCACGGGCCTTGTCAATTGTATCTAATTGCAGATTGTATGCGGGCCAAAGGATCAAGTTTGAGTATCTTTTATGGGATGTATTCCTTGTATTCAGATTTCAGAGGGTAGTTGGTAAAATGGATTGGTCTAAAGGGTACACCAGGAGGACAGAAAACAGTGGGTGGTGGGGCAGGCAGGCCAGGAGATCTCAAACTGAATTGGTAGACAGCAAATACATAATAAGTCAATAGCTGTGTGAGCCAAAATAACATAACCTTTATTCAAAAATGGCAATAAGTTTGGAGCGCGGGGTCCTTTGGTCTATATAGTACCCCACCTCCAAACTTAACATTTTCCATTGGGGGTTCATCAGGGCATTGGGAAGGATAGGGTCAGGAGAACCAGGTGCTTGGGTCCAAAGGCAGCAAAATGGCACTTGGCCTGGGAGTTCTTTCATTGGTCAAGAATCTTAATTTGGCTACCTGATTATCTTGCTTTATTGTTGTGGTCATGGGACTGGGCCGCGGGCCCGTGCCTCTTTCCTGGGTTGTCTCTTGATTGATTTCTGGTGTAGACTTCAAGTTTATGAAGCTAATAGTTGCCAAATCAGTACCTCCATCAGGTGCAGTGATTAGTCTTCCATTTGGTGCAATAATTTCCTTGGTTTGGCTTGTTTTACTGCATGGGTCAACATTTTTGGTATCAGCTTGTGGGGGCTCAATCCCAGAAAGGCACAGGCAGGCAATCCTGCGGTCCACAGGCCTGGCAACCTGGGGGGGTCCAGGGTTGGGGTTTGATTCCTGCTCCCAGGCCCAGGTTTCTATAGAGGAATAATTTTCAATTCTCACAGAAAGGATATATACATGTCTCCAAATCCCCTTGTTCATCCCCCCTTACTGTTTGTTAAAAAGAAGGGTGGCAACCTACGTCCTTGCGTCAACTATCAGGACCTAAACAGCATCACCGTAAAAAACAGATACCCTGTACCCAATGCTAAAGATCTCTCAGACCAACTTTCATGAGCCAACATCTTCTCAAAGATTGATTCTAAGGGATGCCTTCAACCAGATCTGGATCATGCCTGGAGACAAATAGAAGACAGCTTTTAAGACTAGACAAAGGCTCTACAAATACCTGGTTATGCTGTTTGGTTTGTACAACACATCCAGCACTTTTCAAACTATGATGGACGTGGTTTTGGGAGGACTCAAGGATCAGTGTTGTGTAGCCTACTTAGATGACATCCTCATTTACAGCTGCACCCTAAAGAACATGTCAAACACCTTCAAGCTGTTCTATAACGCTTTAAGGAACAAAGAATGTTTGTTAAACTCCAGAAATGTGAGTTCTTCCAAGAGAAAGTAGAGTAACTGGGATACAATGTACTGAAAGGAGGTTTTTCAATGACACCTGACAAAATAAAGGCCGTGACGTCATGGCCTGAACCTAAGAGCTGCAAGATGATCAGAAGTTTCCTGGGCCTGGCAAACTTTTGCCGGGAATTTGTCCAAATTTTTTCTTTGATCTGCCTGCCCTTGACCTGCCTCACCTCCAAGAAACACCCATTTGTGTGGGATGATGCCGCCAAATCCGCCTTTGAGTTGCTAAAAAACACCTTTTTTCCGCCCCTGACTTGACAAAGCCAGTTTACAATAAACCTTTCATTGTGGAGACAGACACCTCCAACTTTGCATTGAGGGTGTTGCTTCAGGAGGGGCATGATAATAAGATGCACCCTGTAGCTTAATACTCAAGAAAGTTCACTCTGTCTTAGTTGAACTACCCCATCTACAATAAAGAGATACTTGCTATCATCCAGTCCTTGAAACATTGGAGAAGATACTTGTGTGACGCCAACCACCCAGTGAGAATCATGACCAATCACAAGAACCTGACATACTTCTTTAAACCATGACAAATAAATCAGCGTCTAGCTAGATGGGCCCTATTCCTAGCAGATTACAACTTATAAATCAGCTACAAACCTGGCAAAATCAACATTGTACCTGATGCCCTAAGCCAAAGAGCAGACCTTTTTTCTAGCGCCAAAGAGATTGAAGAATTCAACACTAAATTCTTACTGTCTCCAAACATTATTGAGCTGATGCTTTTATTCTTGGGACTGGCTAGTAGAAAGGAAGAAATACAACTAGCTCAGACTCTAGACCAACACTACATCTTCATCATGGAAGAATTAAATAAATATATCAACAGTCAATACTACCAAACAGGTTACTACTTACACAGAAACACCCTTCAGCTACACAGACGCACCTACGTACCAGAAGGTCCACTGCACTTAGAGATACTGAAGGAATACCACAACTAACCCATGTCAGGTCACCCTGGGCGTACAAAGACTCTCAAAGGAATCCAGAGAACCTAAATGTGGCCCAGGATGAAGCCAGAGATCAAAGGATACCTCAGTGGCTGCAAGACATGTGAACGTACCAAGCCTAAGCAAGGAAAGCCAGAAGGATTACTACAACCTTTTCAGATTGCAGAAGACCCTAGGAAGTTGGTATCTATGGACTACATTGTGAAACTACCTAATTCAAAAGGATTCAACGCCATCCTTGTAATTGTCAATTGTTTCACCAAAATGGCTCACTTCATTCCAATAACAACCAAAGTAACAGCAAAGGAAACTGCCACCCTGTTCCAAAACTGAGTATTCATGAACCACAGACTCCCACAAGAAGTGGTCTCAGACAGAGGCCCACAATTCACCTCCAAGTTTTGGACCCAAATCCTAAAGGACTTGGGAATAAAAAGGTTGTTGTCTACTGCTTATCACCCCCAGAGCAACAGACAGACCAAGAGAGTAAACCAGGTCCTCAAACAGTACTTACAATGCTACATAAACTTGGAACAGAACAACTGGGTAACACACCTACCAATGGCTCAGTTTGCGTACAACAACCAAGACCACAGCTCCATTGGTATGTCCCCCCTTCAAAGCCAACTACAGATTAAACCCCACATGGGATGCCTCCCCACAGAGGAAGCCAACATACCAGAAGGACAAGACTAGGTCAGCAACATCCACACGTGCCAAGAAGAATGTGCCCAGAACCTGAGAAGAGCATTACAAGTATACAAGGACTTTGCCAACAAGAAACAAAGCCCTGGCTCCCAATTTAAGTAGGAGACCTTGTTTATCTCAGCGCAAAGAACATCAAAACCACTGCCCTGTGCGCTAGCTTGAGTCCTAGACAAACAGGTCCTTACAAAGTCTTAAAAAACATTGGTACCATAGCCTACCAACTATAACTGCCCCTGGATGGAAGATTCACAACATATTCCACCGCTCCCTGTTATCAAAGAAGAAAGGACCTTCTCTCCCGCACCAGAAAGTGAGAACAGCCGCCCCTCCCATCAAAGTAGGAATTTTCATGGAACACAAGGTCAAAGCCATCCTGGGACACAAGCTCTGATATCAAAACCCCATTTCCTGATCAAATGGAAAGGGTACCCCAATGAAAAGAATACTTGGGAACCAGAATCTCACCTTGAGAATGCTGCTACTCTGTTGAAGAAATACAAATCTTGGAATAAAGAGTTGTGCTCTGTGAGCTTGACTATGATAGGGGATGATACCAGGGCCCAGAAAGCCCTGGACAATCAGCTGGCTTTCCTAGAGGCAAAAACCCCCACAGCTTGGAAGCCCTTACCAAGTATCTCTCAGAGCAAGAAAATCCCCCTTTTGACTAACAAATGGCCCGGGATTTGAGAGGCACACAAGTCTCAAATCCCTGGCTTGGATTCCATGATCAAATTTGGGCCTCTCAACTATCAGGAAATGGTAGATTGGGAGCGCAATTTTTTGATTGCGCAATTGGGCGCTTGATTACTTGCAGGATCTATAAATAACTGTGGCACCTTGGCATGCTGCAGTTCAAGAAAGGTTCATGTTATACCAACCAATGAGCACTCACCCCCTGGTCCAAGTACGTGAATTCCAGTGAAAATTGCGAGTTTAACTGCAATTGATGCCATCAGTTCTCTGGTGGCACTAAAAGCCTCAAAATTACCAGTAAGTATAAACAGTGAGGAGAAGAATCCCTCCTCACTGTTGAAATCTTAATAAAGCAAGTTGATGCCCAGAAATAATTATCTTATTGCAGGAATTGTTAATTTTTCTCTTTGCATTTATTTGGGAATACACAACACAATACAAACTTGCCTATCCATATCCTACTGGCTATACCCCTGCTACCTCAGCCAATCTACCCTGCACTCTTGACGTGGAGTATTATCACCCTCACCATCTGGATCTCCCGCCTACTATGAAGGAGATTCCTGCTGCTCCCCCTTACCCAATGCTCCTCCCTCCCAGGACTTCAATAAATTGGGGTTTGTCTACATCACAGTATTGGGGCTGGCCAACCAGGGTGTGCCCCTACTGGGAGTTGGCGCCCCCTTGCTACTGCAGTTAACTACCTGGTCCATATTGTGCCTATTGTGTACATGGCCTTCCAGGCCCAGTCTGCCTCCCCTGTGGGAGCCCAGTTGGACTCTGGTATAGGCTGTTCACAGGCCAAAGAGTGAAGCTTGAATATTTAAAAAACTAGCTTATACAACTGGGGTTAAAAAGTACTAGTTGTTTAGAGGAGGCCAAAAATATATATTTGCAAATTTTTATATGCTTTCTTACATTTTTTAATATGGTTTTTTACGTGAAACTATACTTTTGAAAAGTAGAAAGCAAGAATTGCGGTGGGGAATTGATATAGCGTAGCCTGGCGTCATATGTAATTTCCCCTTATTTTCCCCTATCCATTGTGCGCCTTGAATCAATTGGGTGATGTGAAATTTGATGGAATTTGAAATGACATAAATTGAAATGACAGAATCACCCTCTTCCATATTAAATCACTATTAAATTATTTTATTAAAAGATCCTTTATCAACATATCCATGTATAATAAAGTTATAAATTACATAAGCATAACTGATTTTTTACCCAGCAATGACAATTACTAGAAGGACTATCATAGTGGCATTATTTTAGGTTGTTTTTAGTATAAGTTTCTTAGATTAATACTATAGGAACATCTTCTGGTACTATACAACAGGCCTTATTTTAGTTTGGGTATAAGCTTATTTTAGTTAAAGATAAATAGTGTGATTCAAAATGACGTAAAGTCAAGATGGTGTAAACACACTCCACACTAAGTGATTTCATATGTAAATAAAGTTAGCAAAATAAGATTTAATTAATCTGACTTGAAGTGACAGAATCAGGATGACGTAAATTTGAGATGCTGCATTATAAAGGTATATGTAAATTATAACTATTTTATTAATTTTTTTAATTTTTTTGGATTCAAAATCACTAACAAAAATAACGCCATCTCAAATTAAATTTGAGATGGTGTAAATTGAAGTGCCGTTTTCAAATTGGTGTGTCCTACCATTTATCTGCATCAAGCAGCCTGCTCCACTTATGTTCTAAACAAATGATTGTTTAGAACTCAAATTACCTTTCCCTTGTAATATGATTTGATAAATATATTTGGTATGCTTAACATGTGTCATAAGTACTAATTAGTAAGAGATACATGAAAATCATTGGTTTTTGTGTTGTGTGACTATAGTGGCACTAAATCAATAAGGTCAGATGATGACTTGCAAGGTCCAATTTGTGGCTTAAAAAAGCCAAAGTCCCAAAAAGGGTTCACAATTATTTAAATAAAATTATTCTATTTCTATGTTTTTAATTTGTTTATTTGTTAGCTCAACAATCAATACAAAATTTAGTGCATTATAATAAAAATATGTGTCTCTATATCTAGTATAATTAATTTTCTTTTCCTTTTGTATGTATTCTTATATGTATATAATACAATTCAACGTCACATCATTATATATAAATAATAATTTGTTGAAACCACAGGCTCAACCCGCCAGCAAGGTTCCAACCAAGCGGGTTTGTGACTTGCAATCCAATTACCTTGTCACTCAAAGCCAGACTAGGAAGTCAACTTGAATTACCAAATCCATCAACATAAACAGATGATGATCCTTCACGGTGGATACCTTGATTTGGCGCTTGACTCATTAGCAGGATCAAGCCACCCCCTCTTCCATCCAGCTGTGTGATCACCAATCATGTTCCTGCTATCCACTGATTCACAATAGCTATATAATCATAATCTCACAATAAAGATTATTATCTATCTTCTAAATATTTTTTCCCATGTAACTCTGCTAAAACAGCACAGTTACAACAAATTTTTGAGTCCTAATAAAAACAAAATAAATAAAAATAAAAACAAATAAAATCCAGAGCACCCATTTATCTGATTGGCTTGGGGTTGAGGGCTTTAGGGAGGAAGGATTTCAAGTGCTCATAGAAAGCTGCCACCACATTGGGTGGCATTGCAAATTGGCTGATCTTGAGAATATTGAAGAGATGCTTGGTGTCCTGAAGGAGGCCTCTCTTCACCTTATTTTTGATCCACCCAAAGACTCCTTGATTGGATTCAGGAAAGGAGAATATGGCAGGAGGAAGAGAAGTCTCATTGGACAATCAACAAGCCAGTGGCTGGAGATGTACCAGGAAACCAGGCATAGGTAGAGGCATTGGGCGGCTTGGGATGGGGTTGGGCCAAGCTTCAGGTAAAGCCCACCATAGAATGGGTGTTAACTTGATAATTTAAGACATGGATTGCCCAAGTAAGGACTAGGGTCCCATGGAATCCACCACTCCTGTCAAGGTGATATAGAGCACTCCAAACAGTTGAGTGGACGTGGTCTCTGCTGCAGCGGGGGTCTCCATTGGGCAGTTGGGTCATGGGGTTAAGGGCAGAGTCATGGGGACAAAGTAGGCAGGCAGATAATTGTACTTGTCTTTGAACAATAAGGGCGGCACCTCAATCCTCTTTCCTTCACGTCCTATGTATTTAGTTCCTTTAGTCCTTGCCAAGGGGTCAGCAATGAGGATGGTCTCCAAGTTGTACTCTGCGTAGGCCGGGTTGGGCGGGTAGTTGGTAAAATGCACGGGTCCAAAGGGGGCTCCTGGGAGATGTATAGTGCCTGGATAGGATCAACAGGTTGATCTCCAGAGGGGGCAGTTGCCTGATGGTCTACTTGAACAGAGTTAAGAAGGAAGATCACTAAGACTAGGTAAGGTAAGATTTGTTCAAACCAAAGGTTCATAAAACTTTATTATCAAAAATGACAATGTAGTCATCACCATACCACCAGGGTTTTTATACCACAGGATTTTGCTTCTTTGATTTTTGCAGGGTTCGGTTCACAGACAAGGCACTGGCAGGGCATGGATCTTGGCTTAGAGTCTTGCAGGCAAAAGATCCAGGTTGTGCCTGCTCTGGTGAATAGAAGTGACAATGCTTCATTCTGCGGCCACTATTCACTATGTCACCTGAGTAGTTCAATTGTACTACCCTCTCTGGACGGAAGGCTGGCAGTTGCTGGTGGTCATTGGCAGAGTTCAAAATAGGTTTTGTTTTAACCTCCTTAAGGCAAGCTGCACTGTCTGCATATGTTTAGGTTTTGTTGGCTCAAGGTTAGCGTCAATCTGATGACCATTCAGGGAATGGTCCTTGGGAGACTGGCGGGCCTTGGAGTAACTTGTCAACTTGGGTATGCAATTTAGCAAGTGGGCGGGTTCCTGTACACTTTGTGTAACTCAAGTAGTCTTTAGAGGATCAGGGTTTGATTCCAGGGCGTTCAATGTTGATTTGAAACTCCAGTATTGGCTTCTGGCAGGTTGGCAGTAGGTCCTTCCCCAACCTCTGTTAACCAGGTTACATCTCCTTTGCAGGTATGGGTCTTCATTAGCACCAGTTTGGCGGCAGACTGGTAACTATTCAGGGAATCCTCTGTAGTAGACCAGCGGGTTGTGGGGTAATTAAACAATTTGAGCCTGTGACTTAACAGATTGGCAGGTCCTGGAATGTCCTGGAGGGTTTGATCTGCCTTCAGGGAACTGGGGTTCAACTCTTGGGTTTTCAATACAAGTATTGAAATGTTATTCATGACAAGATGTGGCTGTTTTTGTCAATGGGGGGAAACTTGGACACAACCAGATCCACTTTGTGGATCCTGGCATTATTCAACACAACAATGTTGGTTATGCTGCTGTAATTAATCCAGAGGTATTCCTTTACAGCTCAGAAAAAATTGAGAAAAGTCCTGCTATTGTGGGAACCCTTGATCATTTGGTATTGGTCCAACCCACAAGGACCCAGAAGTGCTACCATGGAATAGGTCAGTGAATGGACAGATGCACAATGTGCTACACTGTCCTTGGACCCCTTCTTGATCCACTCATGCCTAGACCTGAGTGAGGAAGAAACAACAATTTGTTGATGTAGAAGAACTGTATCTTTCCAGTCTCCTTTAGGGCCAGATAAGTCTTGGCATAAATGCGTCAATCTTTGATGGTTTTTTCACTATTTCAATTGTGCAGAGAAACACTCAGTACCTTCCACAAGAAGCCCAGATTGACCATTGATTGGTAAACAAGGGTTTTGAGACAGAAAGCCCAGACTCTGTGGCAAGCATTGATTGGACAGCAAGTGTGTCCAGGTGGCAATCTTTGGTCACTCACTTCCTGATTGCCTTGAGATTGGTGGGCTTAAGTAGGCTGGACTGCCGCTTGGCCTTGGCAGATTTGGCAATTTGCCCAGTGTTGCTGTACTTTTTGTTGATGTTGCCAATATATCTGGCCATGATACCAAATTGGGAAACAATATTCCAAACCATCATTCCCCTATTCAAGATGTTGAGGAGAGCTTCACACTCACTATTTTCAACCAATGCTGGCCCTTGGATGGTATTGCAGCATCCTGGCTAGCAGGTCTGACACAGGGGATTGGGACCTTTGTGTAGAAGGTAGGATCTGGCTTGCTTGTGGTGACGTTGTCAATGGTTGAATAGACTACAGGCGCAGATGGCTCAACAGTGGTGTCCAATGGCTCATAAGACATGCCAAAAACACGGGGGCATGCAGTGGCAACTCTTGGATCAAGAGTGCAGGGCCAGGTGACAACTGGGTACACAGTGGAGGTGTAAGTAACCTAAGTGTTCCCAGTGACCCTGATATAGGAGACTTTGGTGGCAGGCCTTGAGAGCAGCTTCTGTCTAGGATTCAGGCTGGTTGATCTGGCTTGGGATGCGGGAGGTGGTTGACTGGCAATGACACCTTGGGAGGCCTGGGTGTTAGCATTACTACCCTTGAGTTGAGTTCTGGGTCTATTCTTGGATCCTCTGAGACACCCTTGTGGACAGGCTGCCCTGCAGGCTGGTGCAGGAGCTGTTTGAGAATGTGATTGACAGTCCATAAAAATAAAATAAAAATATATTTTAGATTAAATATGTATTTATTTGGATTTATTGGTTTAGTTGTGAGTAGTTATTTTCTATTGAGTTAGCCTTGAATAGTAACGGAATTTTTATATCCATAATTTGAAGTGTATAATATTGTATCATTTCCAGTTTTGGATAATTTTAAAGTTTTTTTCACTTTTTATGTCTAAACATGGTTATTGAGATTGAATTTTTAGTTTGATTTTAGTTGTGGTGGAGCTTCTTGATTTGGGTTGGTGTTTCCTAGTGTGTTTACTGTACATTAAATTTGGATTCCAGTTCCTGCAATTAATATCTGAGTTTACTAGTGCCATTCAAAAGTGATTTCAAATTTGGTTCTTGGATTTGACAATCCCGCAATTCCAAAAAACATAGTTAACTTAACAAAAATGATTGATGGATTTGAACACTTCAAATCTGATTAAAGTTAATTTATTTTGTCCATTGGAAATATGCAGTTCAACTTGAACTTTTCAAAGTGTCTATGAGTTCCTGAATTTTAAAAATCTAAATAAATACACAAAGAAATTAATTTAATTAAAAAAGGCCATCCCACAAAAGTGATTCAAAATTTGGACCAAGGATTTGTCAATCCTGCATTTTTACGTTTAGGTTCTAAATTTACAGTAGTTTATTGGGATATTTTATGGGTATAAAAAAGGGCTGGGATAAGTCCAAAGAAAACATGGCAGAATTGGAGGCAATGATAAAGGAATTGGACGCGGCAATGGCTAAAATCAAGGAGGTCAATCAAAAGGTCAAGGACATGCTAAAGGAGGTGCTGTTAGAAGGCAACAAACTAGACAAACTTACTGTGAAGGCTGTGAGGAAGAAGATTCCCAATTATACTGAAAAACTTGCAACCAGGCTCCTAAATATACAAAAAGATGTTCTTGCCAATCTACAGTTCAAGCCACATGGGCTCACAACTGCAGAGGCGTGATCAAAAGACCCCAAGATGTTTGAGCAGCTAAAAAAATAGAGACAAAAACCAACAGAAAACCAGCAACCAACTAGTAAAAAGTCCTGTGAAGCAGCCCCCACCAAGAGGGCAACAGGTAAGAATATAGAAGAAAGAAAAAATAAAAATATTTACTAACTTTTTTATTTAGAAGAAACAGAAGGAGAAGTCTGCCAGTATCTGAAACTGTACATATTGCAAACATTCTACAGCAACTACGTCCCCCACATAGGGCGTCAGCTGGTCCTGACGCCAGCTGCTGCCTCTGAAATGACCAAAAAATTAAATAAAAATTATCCTATGAAACAAGAACAACTTACATCACTCCAAATAAAGCAAGATGGCACCAAATGGTGGGTCTTGGCTTTGGCTGCGGCCCCAACCTACAACTTAACCACTACATTCTGCTCCCTGTCTTCCACATGCTCATTGTCATGCTTGTCTGGGATTTTATCCAAACTATGCTGTACCACAACCTACACAAGATAGAAAGAGGACAAGAAGAAGTCCATTTCTGTTACCCCACTGAGCACACACTATCACACATCCTAAAAAATTTCAATGAAAAAAATAACAAAACTTAACTATAGTTCTGCTGCTGTCATGCCTGCTGTTGTAGGAGTCCTTGGAGATTTTGGGGCCTCCTGGTGCTCCAAAAAAACTGGTATACCTGTCAGGATTGAAAAATTCCCCCCTGGAAACCTGGGCTCAAGAGTGAGATTTGAAGGCAACAGTGGCAAAATTGACTGTAGGGATGTATATATGAGAATTCAAAAGTGAGAATGTAAAAGTGGCCATGTTGACACTTTTAAAATTTTAAAATTAAATTAAAACAGCTCATATGAAATAAAATTTTATCATGGTCATATAAAATACTTTTTATTTATTCTCTCAACTAAAAAAAGTCAAGAAAAAGTAATTACTTTATTATAAAAAGCCATTTTGAAAATTTAAAAAGTGTTGACATGGCCACTTTTAGATTCTCACTTTTGAATTCTCACTTTTGAATTCTCACTTTTACATCCCTACAGTTGATTTTGCCACTGTTACAAGATTTGAACCCTGACCCTGAATTCCTGCGGGCCGCTGGACCTATGGACCAAGGGACTGCCTGCCTGCGTTTTCTTGGGACTGAGCCTCCATAAGCTGAAGCTCCTGCTAAGTCCCAAAGTCAGAATACCAGCACATGATTTACCATGGTGGTGCCTGAGGAGGAGCTTCTCAAATTGCCTAATGAAGGCAGAAAAGTTTCTCTGTGAACTTCATGAACTTGAAGTCATCTTGGGTAACCAATCAAATTCAGTTGCCAAAGGAAAACACCTAATTTAGGCCTGACCCCGTGACCACAGCCCAAAATCAAGAAAATCAAGTGACTGATTTGGACATTTTAACCAATGAGAGAACACCCAGCCAAGGTGACATTTTGCCACTCCTGCACCCGGGCCTCCTGGCCACCCACCCACATTTTTCCTGATATTTTGATGAAGCCCTTATGGAAAATACTCAAACTAGATCCTCTGGCCCATATACAATCTGCAGTCAGATACAACTGTCAAGGCCTGTGGATATTCTCACCACCCAAATTGTCTAGAGGAAAGTTCAACTATCTCCTGCTTACAAACTCTGCATGGAACCACATGGAACCACCTAGACCCCCAAGCCTATGCCCGCCTCTTCATCCGGCCTCCCAACTGATCACACTGGCAAGCTGTTTGTGATTGTGTACATCACCCTCATAGGGGTGATTGACACTATAATCCTGGCCACCAGCCTGTGGTCCTGGGTCAGGAAGCCCTTCTCCTACCTTTTTAAGTTAGCTCCTCTCTTGTGGTGGGCTTTATCTGCAAAAAAACTGGCCTGAGTTACCCCTGAAAACAACAGCCGGCCACCCAAGACTGGATCTGTTGTATTTGGATCCAGGGGACAACATCCTGGAGGACACAGCAGGAAATCTTTATAACAAAAGATTTGAGGCTTAAAGCTAGCCTTGGGTTAGCTTTCAGTGAAAAATTAAGGGCACATACCTGAATTTTCTGGAATATAAGATGAGGTATTAATTTTTGCAAAAAGGAAAGAAAAAAGCTTGAAGAATATTAAAGCCAACACAAATGTGGATAAACGTGTCTTTATTAGGAGAATTGATTCCACTTAAATAGTAGACAAGGGTTGATGATCACTCATTAGGTAGACAGAGTGGCAGAGGGGGTCACATTGGGGTGAAGTCATACCAGGATCATTAAGGGCTGGTATGGCAATCCAGAATTGGTGGACATTAGAATAGACCCATTTACAGAAAGCACAGAATTCCTGAAGTTGAAGGCAAAATTGACCAAATCTTTGCACATATCACTATTCAAAGGCCATATCAAAATAGCATTAATGGCGCAATTTCTGACATCTCCCCCCTCAAGATTGGACACAGGGAGTTGATATTTGCGGAGAAATTTGGAATGAAACTGGGCAAAAGAATGTCCAGAAGACAGAAATTTCAGGTATACTCAACACCCTTTTTAAAGGTGACTTTGCAGGGCCCAACCCAGAGGAAATCCAGCTTATGAGCTCTATCACCTGTACAGTTCTTGTAGTAGAGAACCAGGCCGCCTATTTGATACTCAGGGAGGGGGCCTTTAGAAGCATTGGAAAGGCAGAGCTCTAGAGCCTTAGCCTTGTAAGCAGTGGAATAAGCTGTTGCTTGGATGTCAATGATTTGATTAGTTAAGTCTTTAAATGGGTCTCAGGATTTGTAGACGCATCAACTTCAATCAAGGGGGGCCCCAAGATTGACAGAATGGCGGCTTCACGTCCATACAGCATGGCAAAAGGGGACTGACCAGTTACAATGTCTACTGAGCCGGTAAGCAAAGAGGGCAGAAGGGAGGAACAAGTCCCAGTTGGCAGCGTCAGAGAGAGTGAGCTTCCTCATTATAGACACCAGGGAGTAATTTGCTTTTTCAATAGTTCCATTGGTCAACAGTTTATACAGCGCAAAAAAGGATTGGTGGGCACCCATAGCTTTTACAATAGACGTCTTGAGGTGAGCATTAAAGCTGGTGCCATTGTCAGAAAGAAGAACTTGAGGGCAGCCATGTTGGTAGAAGATATATTGCAACAAGAAATTAGCAGTGGTCTTGGCAGTTATATCTTTTTAGCTCTGGCTTAGACCCATTTGCTAAAATGGTCTACGGCTACCAAGATAAACCAACACACAGACCTAGAACAAGGAAGAGGCCCAACAGCATCAATACTCACAGTGTGGAAGGCATGCTGATGAGGGATGAGCTTGAACTGATGTTGTGTAGGCCAGAGTGTTGGAGCTGGCACAAGTGACAGGAGGCAAGGACATCAGGGATTAGAAGGCACATGTTTTCCCAATAGAAGTTCTTGTACAACCAGTCATGAGATTTTGCTATACCCCCATGTACAGTATCAATGTGAGCTTAGAGGACAATGGCTATTCTTGTATTAGGACAAACATAGGGCAGATTGGCAATGCTGACTTTCTTGAAGAGTTGTCTATCTTGAATTACAGTGTCCTTTAATAGGGTTTGTAGAGCCAATCAGATGTCTTCTGGATCAGTGGTCCAGGAGTGAGGATACCCTATTAACTTGTATAGGCAATCAGCGTCTGCAGGATGGATGGCTAGTATGGGCATCCTTGACAACTCATCAGCATTTTGATGTTGCACACCAGGAAAATTTACCACAGTGAAATTGTACCCTTGCAAGTGTAGAGCCCAACATGCTAATTGACCTTCAGGCTCCTTTAATTGTTGTAGCCATTTGAGGGATAAATGGTCTGTGACTACAGTAAAGTGAGTCTTGTAAATGTAGTTCTGGAACTGTTTTACAGAATGCAGCACTTCCAGACATTCCTTCTCAGTGATGCTGTAGTTCTTCTTGTTCTTATTGAGGACCCATGAAGAGTAGGCTACAGGTCAATCCACACTTTTTTTGTCAAGCTGGGCTAAGATGGCACCCACATCTACTCCACTAGCGTCAGTATATAAGATGAACTCCTTATCATAGTTAGGGTAGACTAGGATGAAAGCCTCTTTAAGTTTGGCCTTCAGCGCTTCAAAGGATTGCTGTTGGATGTCAGTCCACTCAAAGGGTACATTGCAAAGGAGTTGGATGAGGAGTTTTCTAAATTCAGCAAAGTCAGGAAAGAATTGTCAATAATAACCTATCATACCAAGAAATACTTGGACCTCACAAAGATTTTTGGGAGGTAGCATCTTGTCAATGGCTTCCATCTTATTATTCCTGGGGAAGATTCCAGTTTGAGTGACCTCATGATCTAAGAACTCAAGGCGTTCTTTAAAGAAGGAGCACTTGGAGGGTTTGAGTTTCAAGCCAGCTTTGAAGATCTTGATGAAGAAAGCCTTGAGGTGGTCCAAATGGTCATTAAAGATGGAGCTGAACACAGTAATATCATTAAGATATACAAGGATACAGGAGAGCTTCAGATCTTGTAGGATGGATTCCATAGCCCGTTGAAATGTAGCAGGGGCATTGCAGAGTCCCTGGGGCATTTGAGTAGGTTCATAGATCCCCTTGGAGGTGATAAGGGCAGTTGTTTCCCAGTCTTCTGGAGACAAGTAAACTTGCCAGTATCCAGAAGCTAATTCCATGGCAGAGAAGAATTTAAAGCCGCCCATTTGTCTGAGAGCATCATCAATCATAGGCAAGGGGTATGGATCTTTTTTTGTGAGCAAGCTCAGGCGGCAGTATTCCATTACAATGTAGTGTCTTCCGTCTTTTTTCTTGAGGATCAGTAAGGGTGAGGCCCAAGGGCTCTGAGAAGGAGCCAAGAGTCCAGCATCCAAGAGTTGTTTAAGCTCCTTAGAAACCTGGGCATCCTCTACCCTACTACAACAGTATGGCTTGGCACAGAAAGGCGGCACATCACCAGTATTGATATGATGGATGACCCCTTTGGCTAGGCCATAGTCATTAGTCCTGGATGCAAAGATATTGTTAAACTAGTTGAGCAGTTCCAACACATCTTTTTTCTGGATGGGTGACAGTTGTGGGAAGTCAGCAGCGGTGAACAGGGGGAAAACTTGAGGGACCCCTTCAGGTAAATTGAAGTCACTGAAGGTTCCAAAAGAATATAGGGACACCACTTGTTCCTCCCCCAATATACAACCATGCCCTACAACTTGGCCCCTAGACACCTGCATAGACAAAGTAGTCAGGTTAGCTAGCAACAGTTGTAAAGGCTCCTTATGAGTTTGATCCAAGATCCCCGGGCACAACTAAGGCTCCTTGCAGCTTAGAGATTCAGAAGAGTAGAGTTCCAGGAATGAATTTTTGGGTAGTTTGTAAGATATCTGGGAGTCTATAATCACTTGGGAGCCTGGAGGAATGGTGATGGCCGCAGGGGCAATAAGAGGCACACCTTCCCCTGCAGGACAGGAAGGAGCAGGGGTACAAATATTGGAGGAATAAGTTCTGTACTTGAGTTGAAGATACATGTGGGGTACTCAAGCACACAAGCCTTAAGACATTTGCCTGGGAGATGCAGAGGTTCTTCAAAAATCAAAGGGACCTCATATACTAAGAGTGATAGGTACCCATCTTGAAGGTTTACAATCCCATTGTATTCTTGGAGGAACTGTGTACCAACCAGGAGACCATAGCTTTTGTTCTCTAAGACAACAGCGGGGGATGCAATGAGGAGTTTTATGAACCTCATGAGCAGAGCAGAGTAGGCACCAATGGCTTGAGTTTGAGCCATGCCAGAAGTACCATATGATTGAGTGTAATTGAGGTCAGGAGCCAGCTTAAGCTTCTTTATTAACTTGGATGATACCACATTGACTGGGGAATCTGTGTCCAGAATGGCCTTGATTTTAACCTTTTGAATCAACACTTCTACATGGGTAGTATCTTTTCCAAAGGAGAGCAAGACAGCCAACGCATCCTGCAAAGCTTCTAGCTATTTCTTCCATTTAGCTGACATGTATTTTAAGGCAGTAATTTCCTTATACACAATCTGCAATGGGAGAGATACAGTCACACTCTGAAAGAGGGCTTCTGCTGGCTCAGCAGCTTCTTCAGAGGAGTCTACCAGGACAGGAGGTCAATGTGCTTGCACTAGGTAAGGGTGAGCTACCATGACTTTAGCCTCAGCTGGCGGAGGGCAATCTGTAGTTGTGGTTCTCCCTGAGAAAAGCTTGTAAGGGAGTAGCACAGTTTCTGGGACAGCCAAAATGAAGTAGTCATAACTATCTGATTTATTGTAGTCATAATCTTCATGTTTAGAATCACTAGAAAGATTATGGAACAGGTGAAGGATAGTTGGACAAAATGAAGGGGGAGATTCCTTGTCAGAGGGAGAATCAGGAGGATACAGGGGAGATTGGTCATCAGAGAGCGTCTCTGCCTCTAAGCTGACCTCTCTTTTCCCGCTTGTTTCTTTGGGTCACAATCTTCTACCCAGGGATTGGTGAAGGTACGCAAGTGATGCCCTATTTAACCACAGTTATGACATCCTTGTCTCTTAGGCTGCCCATTTGAGCCAAAAGTCATGATACACAGAGTGCAGGAGGTGATCCCAGTGTTGCTGGCTTTATTCTTGCAAACCACAGTACTCTCATGGGTTAAATGCATGTCTTGCAAGAGGGTCTTAATACTCTTCATGGAAGTAAGTGAAGCCTTGTGTGGCTTAAAGTGTAGGCATAGGAGATGGTTCATCTTTAATGTATTTGAACAGGCCTTGTACGCTTCTTGAGGAGTTAACTGGCAACTGGTGATTAACTGTTGCCCTTCAATATAGAATCAATCAGCAAACTTGATCAGGATTTTCTTGGGCTTAAAGGCAATGTGCATAAATGCATCTTTATTGGCCTCCAAGCTGAGATCCCCTCCAAATTCCTCAATAAGGAGGTAATTCATGTCCTCCCAAGTGACAATGGATGGGAGTTTGGGGACCACAACTTCTTGGCACATAAGATGCAGACAGGTAAAAATATGCTCTTTTTTAAGCTTGTCAGTAGCCCTATATATTGCAGTTTTGTAAATGGTCAGAAAGGCAGCAATGGTAGAGATTTTAGGGTCAAATATCTGCTTGAAGGTTGGCTTATAGTTGGATTCAATGGACAAGGAGGTGGACTGGCTGTTGTATCCTGGGTTGAGGACGTTGATATAGAGATTGCCCTTAAACTCAGATTCTGCAGTAGGTTGTCTAGCCCAGATAAGTCAAAGGCTCTCTTCCAGAGTGTCTAGCGTAGAGCTGTTCTGTCCACTGATATCCCTGGCAGTAGTGGCAACAGCTCCCATTTAATTGATCTTGATCTGCTGAACTGCCAATGTCCCAGCAACTCCATTGATAAAAGTAGCCAGGGAAGTTGCTTGAGCGGCCAAAGGGGTAAACTGTCCATTTATTGTTTCTGTTAATTGAGAGAGGTTTTGCACCTCACATTCTAGAGTATCTTGCCAATCTGCAATATTGTTTGTTACCGCCACTAAATATCCAAGGCAAGAGCACAGTTGACACAGGGTTGGCCTTCCAAGCCAGGGCAACACCTATGATTGATATGAGCAGGATTATTGATGACCTCAGCCTCCCTTTTTTCATAAGAGTCAGAGGACAAATCATCAGGGTCAGAGAGGCGTAGTATCAAATACTCAATCTTTCCTTGCAAAGTAATCACTTGATTGGTTAAAAAGGCAATGCAAGGGTTTGGCATAGGTTCTACTGGAGGAGGGTTTGGAACAGAAGCTTGACAACAAGTAGTGGCTTTGAGTTTGGCTATGGCTTCCCATACCTTAGCTTCAAAGCAGACGGGACCTCAACCAAAGGAGCAAGGGGAGTCACTTCAATTGAAGCTACTCTATTGTCAACGTAGTTTTGAACCTGTGACAGAGTGTTTCCTAGCGCAGCCTTATTCAGCCCATACTGTAAGTGCAGATGTTGGCCCCAGTTGTCAACATGGGTCCTAACCAACTCAAGCTGTGAATTGACATGCTATTGAAATTGATTGAGCTTGGTAACTAAGGTCTCAAAGTCTTGACAATACTTCAGAATTATCACTTCTATCTGCCCACGCAAGGTAGCTTGGTGATCATCCAATTTGCAAAGTCAATCCTTGATATATCCAGGGAGCAAGGAGCAAAGAGAGTTCAGTGACAAGGTTAAGTACTTCTGGATAGCCAACAAGTCACGCCAGTTATCTGAGATGCAAGCAAAGAGGCTGTGAGACCATTCTTGATAGGCCATATATTGTGCATGATTGTTGGAGAAAGCGGCGGCTACAGCAGTCAAGAGCTGGTTCTGTGATACTAGCACCAACTGATGATGAGCCAAGGCGGGTCAGATGAATTGGTTGACTAACACACCAATAGTCTCCATAGACTCCATCAATGTGGGGGGAAGACCAAAGTCCAAGAGGAAAGAATACAGATCTTCAGAAGCATACCCAGGACGGAGACCAGGAATAGTGTGCATTGCCACAGTGCCTGTGTATAGGAGGGAGCGTGCGGCACCACAAGCTTTCTTGTAGTTGAGTGAGAAATCTGGAAGGGGGCTCAAGGAGGCCCAAGAGACAACACCATTACCATAGGAGTTGAGGGGGCATTGGTGATATCTTCTTCTAGAGGAGGACTAGAAACTTTAGGTTTTTTGGGCACTTCAGAAACAAAAGGGGAAAGACCAGAGAATGTATGGTGGAACAGAGTAACCAAGGGGCTTGCAGCCCCTGTGTGAGCACCATTTTGTTGTGTTTGGCTCTAGGGGACGTTATCCTGGAGGACACAGCAGGAAATCTTTATAACAAAAGATTTGAGGCTTAAAGCTAGCCTTGGGTTAGCCTTCAGGGAAAAATTAAGGGCACATACCTGAATTTTCTGGAATATAAGATGAGGTATTAATTTTTGCAAAAAGGAAAGAAAAAAGCTTGAAGAATATTAAAGCCAACACAAATGTGGATAAACTTGTCTTTATTAGGAGAATTGATTCTACTTAAATAGTAGACAAGAGTTGATGATCACTCATTAGGTAGACAGAGTGGCAGGGAGGGTCACGTTGGGATGAAGACATATCAGGATCAGTCAAGGGCTGGTATGGCAATCCAGAATTGGTGGACATTAGAATAGACCCATTTACGGAAGGCATGGAATTCCTGAAGTTGAAGACAAAATTGATCAAATCTTTGCACATATCACTATTCAAAGGCCATATCAAAATAGCATTAATGGCGCAACTTCTGACAGGATCCCTGACATTATGGCAATCTTTTATTAAACCTGGTACCCTGATCCCTAAGATGTTATTATTTTTTGGGGCATCTTGTATGCTTTTGTTATTGATAATCACTTACTACAACTATAAGATGACCATGAATCTGATCTCTTCCATGTGGAAGAATGCAAACCCAAACAACCCAAAAAGAACTGATAACGCTGCCACCAATACCAAGAAGACTCCCTCCTCCCAAGTGCAAAATGTAATTGTAAACTAATCCCTCAAAAAGGTTGAGATGCCCCAGATGGGGAAGCTTACACTTGAGGAAGCCCAACACGCCATGCTGGTCCTCTGCCTGCACTTCCAAACTAACTCCCCCTCCTACACCAGTGACAACAAGAAGGTACTTGGGGTTGCTTCCATGCTCTCAGGAGAAGCTCTAGACTGGTTTGGCAAGGCCCCAGCAGAAGATGTAGAATTCCGCTTGGACTATGCCAAGTTTGAGGCTGAGCCAATGACTCTGGGGAGGATTGTAACACTAGATACTACACCCTGAACTCCTTACTAGAAATCCAACAAGGCTCCAGACCCATTCAAGTGTATATTAAAAAATTCCTCAAACTGAAGACCCACACCCAACTTGAGGACAAATTGGCAGCCATCATATTCCAGAAGGGGGTGAACCCAGTCATGAAGGACCTGCTGAAACACCACCCTCTCACTCTTGGCTTAGAAAAACTGGTCCCCCTGTGCAAGGGCCTTAGCACAAACCAAAAGAGCGCCAGTACAGCCCGGCACCGCCAGACCCAAACCCCCATACCCAATAGAGCAGGGCAACCCCAGGGGAACTCCAGAGACACTATAGAGAAGGACTCTGCTTCCACTGCCACAAAGAAGGGCACTTGACCAGAGCCTGCCCTAAGAAAAACCCTGCCCCCATTTCTTTGGCCCAAATAAACACTTTCTCCCAGTCTTACAAATTTATCCTAGTATCAGTCAAAGTCAAAGGAACACTCCACAGTCTGAAGGCGTTCATTGACACTGGAGCAGACAAGAGCTTTATTGATGCTGACTTAGCTCAAGAATTAGGCCTTTTTTCATCTGAGAACTGCCTACATATTATCATGGGAAATAGCACAAAAGATAAGGGTTACAAATGCAAACAAGAGCTGCCTCTATTTATAGGGAACAATAGATACCTGTCATCTCTCATCCTGCTGAAAGACCTATCACACCCCCTGTGACAGATCCAGGAAATTCATGCTTGCTTTTTCATTATCCTAGTCCAATTCTTTTACGGTTTGAGGGGAATCCTTTATGTAAGCTTCAATGAGCTTGGATTCTGGGCAAGCAATCTTGGCGCTAAACTTGTTGCCATCTGGTGATCACTTACACGTTTTTTGCTTCCCATAGTCTTAGCTGCAGACCATCTCTTTCATTCCATGGTAGTATTATTTAAATCAAAAGACAAAACACAAAGCATAAAAAGATTGAGGGGAAAGCAATCATTGTCACACATAAGTATCATTTTTTATTAATTATTATTCTGTTTCCATTATATACCAATCAGGGTACATTTGTCTGAAAACCCCTCCAGTTCTGGAATCACACCTGGATTTCTATCACATGGTTTATGACATAACGGCATCATCCCATCCAGATCTTTACCAAAAAGATCTTCACACTCTTAATCTATAGGAATGTGCCCTAATACATTCTAGAATCACCTGATTCTTTCCGTTGAAATGTATTGCTTTGGCTTGAAGCATTCCAGACTTCTAGCGCCAAAGCCCTGTGAAATATACATATTCCTGATCCAAGCTATCCTTGTTCCAACTAAGAACCAGCTGATCAATCCTGGATGTATAGACACCATTGTCTATATTTAGTTATTTTCACATTTAATGGGTTTTGCCTTAAACCCCATTAAAACACTTTGAAACTCAAACCAGGCGTCACCTCGGCGCCCAGGAACTTCCCAGGCGGCGCCCCAGAGCCTGAAACATTCACTGGGCGGTGCCTTGGCGCTTTACAAATCAATTAGGCGGCGCGGCGGTGCTTCTAACCTAATTAATTTGCCAAAACAGCGCTTTTAAACCACAATTTGGGGGTTTACTTTTGTCTAACCTTAACCAAACTTCTTGACAAAGTCAAGGCAATTAAAAAATATAATTAAATCCTCATTAATTATATTCCCAGCATATATTAATTAACTTTCCCAGTTAATTAAATGGTTTGAAGACACCAAGTCTTTACTTGACACAGTCAAGTCCATTTTGGCCCTATGATTAAATCCTCATTAATCATATTCAAGGGTATCAATTAATTAACCTTCCCAGTTAATAAATTGGTTTGAGACACCTAGTATCATAATCTGAATTTTTCAGATGATTCATTACATCCCTCAATTAGTACAGCCTAATTGATTCCTGGGTATCAATTAACCTCCATGGTTAATTAGACGGTTTGAGACACCTAGTATCATAATCTGAATTGTTCAAATTATTCATTACCACCCTCAATTAGTACAGCCTAATTGATTCTTGGGTATCATTACTATGCTGGAAAGTCTCTCCAAGGCCAATCCTATTTTTTGAATTTCAATCTATTAAATTCATCACAATTCAACCTCTTTGTGAAACTACAACCCAATGTGACTATAGTACGGTCACACCCCCTCATCCTGGGAGATTCCTGGAATGACAGATACAGCCTCATCCTCAACCACTGAGAACAAAACGTCACCCTGGGAGACAAATAAAACCTTGACACCATACCCTTTTACACCAACCCAGAGGGATTCACCCAAAGACTTATGACCATACAAGTAGAGCCTAGTGTGGGGGTCATATCTGCTTCTATAGAATGATGGTGTCAAGGGTCTGGATGTAAAAGCATTCTGGCTACCGCCAACCTACTTAACATCCAGCCATTGCCCAATTTGGTCCCCTTCCAATATACCGTATGACATACCAAGAATTTTAACCAAGCAATATCACCTTACTGTCCAAGTATCCAGTGGCTTGAACCCATCTTGCACATGACCAACCCCTAGGTTTGATCCAACTAAATCCCTGTCACAGCCAAGTCTATATAAGTCTAAAGTATTATCCAATAAAATATACTTCTCTTCTTTCTTAATTCCATATTTGAAGCTTACCCAAAAGGCGCTCCTTATCACTGGTAGTAGCTACGGTTTTTTGATCACACCCATGAGAGAGAAAATGACTGACCAAAACCCACCCATCTTTGCTCACATACTCAACCAAGCCACATCCCAGGAGACCTGGAAAACGTACTTCTGCGCCCACAACATTGACAAAGATATACCTAGTGAATGCACCATATTTGAAAGTCTGCTCATGCCCAAAGCATGCGCCAAGATTATTCAATACAGTTGCTCTCTTCAACCACAAACAAACATACAACCACCTATCACAGGTGAAGTGACCAACACCAAATACATTGGTATCAACAAGTTCTTTGGTAAAAACAAAGAAAACATCATCAACTGGCTAGACCACTCAGCTGCTAAACTCTGCGCCAGCCACATCCCTCATGAGAAATGGGTCCAGGAAGTCAGCAAGCGCCTGTACAAGGCCACAGCTAACTGGTTTGCCACCTGGGTTGGCTCACAAATTGACAAATAGCTTGACAACTGGAAAGAGTTCAAAGCAGACATCACCCACAATTTCTGCGTCACCAAATCCCTCCAAGACATTGCAATACAGCTCAGTGATCTTCCTCAAAAGACCACTATCACAGCTTACGCCAACAAATTTAAGGAAATACATTGTAAAATCCAAAACCCAGCACAAGCTGACAACGTACACACCAGAGCTTCATTCATCAACAGAATGAAACCCTCTGTTGCTGCCCTCATTTGCCCAGAGGCTAACACCTCCATGCCCACACTCATTAAAGAAGCCAAGCACGCTAAAAAACGCGCAAACATGGAATATGCTGTACGCAACGGCAATTGCTCTGCAAACAGCAATGGCAGAGAAAACCCCAATGGCAACAAACGCCAAAATACCAACCACAACAACAGCAACTCCAATTGCAACAATGGCAATCACAGCCAAAGCGCAAACTGCTCCTGTCTCAAGAAAGAGGACACCGCCAAAGTTAACAACACTGAAGTAGCAACCCACTATGAATCTGACCCCACATTCTCTGACCTCAAAGGTCTCAAAACAGAGGAGCAGAGAAAGAGAAGGGGAGCAGGCTTAAGTGCCCCTGTCTCCCCCCAACATGACAAGAAGAAGTACCAAGGCACAAACTTTGCTGCTTGCATCCCACGTGTCCTGCAATCCTCCATTTTTATGAACGTAAAAATTAAAGATTGCTCACAACTTCTTGTCTATCATGCAATTATAAATCACATACACACAAAATTTTATTTGACTCTGGTGCAAAACACACTATGGTTTGCAAACCTTTTGTAACCAAGTACAAAATACCAGTTGTCAAATCCAACTTCAAATACACCAGAATGGCAGACAAATCAAAGGTTCTACTCAAAGGCAAAACAACTCCCTTCATAATTGACCTCCAAGGCATGCAAGCGTCTATCAAAGGACTTGTCATGAACAACATAAACTAAGACATTGTAGCAGACATGGACTGGTTCACCCAAGTGAACCCCAGTATATGTTGGAAAACAAAAACCATAACCATCAAACACAACAGAGTCAACTTCAACATCCTCAAAGAACCCAATGACCTCATTATAAGAGACACAGTATTTGTCCAGGTCATAAACCAAGATGACTCAGAAAATCTAACCAAAGATAGTACCCTCCACATAATGAGGTACACTGAGTTCAATAACATACAAACAAGCAAAATCCAATGTCCAGAACTTGTGGCACTCCTAAATAAATACACTCATGTATTCAAGGAAGAACTCATCAAGCTACCCCCAAACATGAGGTAAAACATGGCATCAACTCATGCAAGGCCATGCCTAAACCTGCACACCTCTACAGACTCTCCCCCATGGAGACACAAACCCTTAAAATCCATATTGAGGACAACCTAGCTAAAGGCTTCATCCACCTGTCTGAATCCCCATGGGGGGCAGCAGTATTCTTTGTAAAGAAAAAGGAAGGCACTCTACATCTAGTAACTGACTACAGAGCACTAAATGCAAGCACAGTGAAGAATAAATACCCTCTTCCACTTATAGAGGATCTTTTTTAAGACTCTCAGGTGCCAAATTTTTCTCCAAAATTGACCTCACCTCAGTTTACAACCAAGTTGAAGTAAAGGAAAAGGATATACCAAAAACTGTGTTCCGTACACAATTTGGATCCTTCAAATGTAGAGCAATGAACTTTGGGATGACCAACTCTCTTGCAAAGTTTGTCACTATGATGAATCAAGCACTAAAAAATCTCTCAAATACATCATGCTACCTTGACAATATCATCATATTCTCAAAAACAAAAAGAGGAACACCTCACACATGCTTGCAAGACACTCAATTGACTTGCAAAGCACAAACTTTACGCAAAACCAAGTAAGTGCCAATTTATGGAAAAGGAACTCCTGTTATTGAGCCACATTGTCTCTGACAGTGGCATCAAAGCAGACCCAGACAAAATTAAAGCCATAAATAACATGCAAAGACCCACCTCTGTTAAACAAGGTAGATGCTTTCTTGGTATGGTAGCTTACCTAAGGAAATACATCAAAGACTGCGGAAAACTAACTGCACCAATCAATGACTTAACCAAGGGTAATGCCAAAAAGAAATTCATCTGGACACCAGAATGTAACAATAATTTCCAATTAATAAAACAAGCTTTGATTAAAGCACCAATCTTGCAATACCCTAACAATAATGGGTGCTACAAGCTCAAGTCAGATGCCAGCAACACCGCCATTGGCGCAGTCCTGCGCATCCTACAGCCAGGGCAGCAAGTCTTCCTGCCAGTATGTTATGAAAGTAAAAAACTAACCAACAATGAGCAGAGGTATCCAATACACAACAAGGAATTGCTAGCAATATATCACTCATGCAAGAAATGGGGATTTTATCTAGAAGGACATTTAAACGTCTGAGTACTAACTGACCACAAATCCTTAATCTATTTAAAAACTCAGAACGCACTTGCACAGCAACAAGCCAAATGGATGTCCCTGCTGGAGCAGCTTAACCTGGACATCCAGTACAAAAAGGGGGCAGAGCTGGTCATGGCTGATGCTCTCTCTAGACTATGTCAGCCTAGAGAGGATCACCCCAACCACCTGGACCCTGACTGGCCAAACCTGTGCAACACTGAGTATAAAACCAAAGGGAAAGACCCCTCAACACATCAACTGACCCGTAATACATTAGAAAGAAACAAAAAGTATTTCCATGTATCAAATGGCACAGTATACCAAATTATCAATGACAAACATGTCCTGCACATCCCAATTGCACAAAGAGTTGACACCATACTAAGACATCATCACCTACTAGGCCACACAAAGGCTAAAAATCTATACCTCACACTAAAAGATATAGTATGGTGGCCCAACCTCAAACAGGATATAGTTGATGTTCTGAAAAAGTGCACAGTGTGCAAGAAATATACCAGTACAAAGGCTCCTCAGCCAACAATCAACCCAGTACCAGACCCTGAACCATTTAAAGTTTGGGTGCTAGACGTAGTGGGCCCCTTCCCAGAAACAAAGACAAACCAACGTTTCTTAATTGTAGCTATTGACTTTGCCACACGCTGGCCCATCTGCTGGGCAACAAAGGACCACAAAGCAGAAACCATCAACTGTTTCATTAACAAAGCAATCATAGCCAACTACGGTACTCCAGACTACATCATAACTGATGGAGCAACCGAGTTACCAGGTCATGTAGTAAATGACAACTTAAAATCCAAAAACATTAAACTCTCCACAACCTCTCCATACAGACCACATGCCAACAGTAGAGTGGAACGCCTCAATGTCGGTCTTATCAGGACCCTAGAGAAAATAATGGATGGCAAAGCCAAAGAAACATGGCCACTATATGTGAAACATGCATTACTAGTATCCTGAGTCCACACCAACCAAGGGACAGGCTATTCACTGTTTGAGCTAACCTACGGGTACAAACCGGAATTAATCACCTGCAACAAACAGCCCTACATAAAGATTGCCCCGGGGAAACCTCCCACAGTAGAGCAAGCACCAAACCTACAACACATCTTCCTCAGAGCTAAAATAGCAGAAATGAAGAGGCTCAAGACACAAAAGGTAACCTCCACAGAGGAACCACTTCCCATTGACTCCCCTGTCTGGATTCTAGATGGCAACAGAAAAAAACTAGACTCAGTACACCAGGGACCAGGAAGAGTCATCAAATACAGACCAGAGCGCAACACATACCTAGAGAAATTCCAAAGTGCCAAAACCCCAATTACCAAGAAATATCACAGAACCTGTCTCTGCCTCAGTAAAGGAGAGCACTTGAACAGACTGGTTCCAACTAGTAAACAGCTCCAGGAGCATCAGGCGGCAGCTGTGAAAACAAAGCCCCCTCCTGATGTACCAGAGTAACCCCTTAAGTGAGGGATGTGTCAAGGGTCTGGATGTACAAGCATTCTGGCTACCGCCAACCTACTTAACATCCAGCCATTGCCCAATTTGGTCCCCTTCCAATATACTGTTTGACATACCAAGAATGGTAACCAAGCAATATCACCTGACTGTCCAAGTATCCAGTGGCTTGAACCCATCTTGCACATGACCAACCCCTAGGTTTGATCTAACTAAATCCCTGTCACAGCCAAGTCTATATAAGTCTAAAGTATTATCCAATAAAATATACTTCTCTTCTTTCTTAATTCCATATTTGAAGCTTCCCCAAAAGGCGCTCCTTATCAATGGAACCACATTTTCAGTGAGGAAGCAGCAACCTGTCTCTCTGAACACACAAAGTATGACCACACCATTAACCTCCTACCCAGCACTAAGCCCAAACATGGCCCCATCTATAGCTGCAATCACAAACAGCAGTTGGCACTGAAAGTGTACATTGAAGACATGTTCAAGAAAGACTTCATCTGTGTGTCCAAGAGCCCTTGCTTGTCACCAATGCTGTTTATGGGCAAGAAGGACAGCAGTATGCATCTGTGTGTTAACTACCAGAAGCTTAAAAATATAACCATAGAGAAACACTACCCCATTTCTAACACTGATGACTTGTGTGATGTGTTGACAGGCGCTCAGGTATACTCCAAGATTTCTTCCAAGACGTGTTCAATCAAATCTGAATCAAGGAAGGCAACAAGTATAAAACAGCATTCAAGACCAGGTATGGACTCTACAAATACCTGGTGATGCCGTTTGGACTATGTAACGCCTCCAGTACCTTCCAGAACATGATTAATACAGTCCTGGGAGAATACCTAGACCAGTTCTGTGTGGCCTACCTTGACAACATCCTCATATATAGTAAGACCCACAAAGAGCACATACTCCACCTGGACCTAATACTGAGCAAACTATCACAAGCCAACCTACACACAAAACTCAAGAGATGTGAACTCTTTCAGCCAGAGGTGGAATTCCTGGGCTACGTTGTAAAGACTGGAAGATTTGAAATGGCCCAGTATAAGGTGGACTCTGTAACCTCTTGGCCTATCCCCACATGCAGGAAAGATGTCAGAAGCTTCCTGGGGTTAGCAAACTATTGCAGAGACTTTATATATTTTTCCCCTCTATTACGCTGCCACTGACCAGGCTCTGCTCAGACAATGTCCAGTTTGTCTGGAATGATGAATGCATTTTTGCGTTTGAAACCCTGAAGAAGGCCTTCACATCTGCCCCTGTCCTTGCCATGCCTGACCCATCTAAACCTTTTTTGCTTGAGATGGATGCGTCCAACTTTGCGGTGGGTGGGGTCCTTCTTCAGGAAGGAGGGGATAGTATGCTACATCCTGTAGCATATTACTCCAAGAAAATGCTGTCAACTGAAGGAAACTACCCAATATACAACAAAGGAATGCTTGAAATACTTAAGACCCTGAAACATTGGCGCTGGTACCTATGTGGCACTGAATTTCCAGTAAAGGTCCTGACAGACCACAAGAACTTGGTTTACTTCTTCAAACCATGCTAGATTAACCAACAACAAGCAAGATGGGCCTTAGAACTGGCCGACTACACTTTGACCATAGACTACAAGCCAGGAAGGATGAACATGGTATTCAACGCCCTAAGTAGAAGAACTGATCTGGTGCCTACACACATAAAAACTTGCAAACACAACACCCAAGTCCTCTTGGACCCAGTGAGCCTAGGCATCCACCTGAGATTAATGAAAATCAGAGCCAGAAAACCAGAAGTACTAAGGGCCCAAACACACAACAAATTCACCAAAATCATGATCTCTGACTTCTCCAAATCCTTGGATAGCGCCCACTACCAGAAAGACTACTCATTGAAAGGAACAACACTAACGCTCCACAACAGGATCTTTGTACTGGAAGGAAACATCAGAACCAACATATTGAGAGACTACCACAACTCTGAGATGGCTGGACACCCAGGGAGACTCAAGTCCCTCCGGAGCATCAGAAGAAACTTTTCTTGGCCAAGAATGAACCAAGAAGTAAGTGCATACCTGAAGGGATGCAAGACCTGTGGACAGACCAAAACTTGCAGAAACAAACCTGAAGGACTGCTAAGACCCTTGGACAGACCTTGTGAACCCTGGAGATCTGTTTCCATGGACTATATTGTGGAACTTCCCCCATCCCTCTCCTTTAATGCAATCCTGGTCATGGTGGACCACTTCACCAAGATGGCATACTTTGTACTAACCACCACTCATTGCACAGCAGCAGAGACAGCTCAACACTTCCATGACTGCATTCTCATGCAACATAGAATACCTGAGGAAACCATCACAGACAGAGGACCCCAATTCACGTCAAACTACTGGACACAGGTGATGAAAGACTTGGGAATAAAGCGCTGTGTATCTACCTCTTATCACCCACAGACAGACAGCCAAACTGAAAGAGTGAACCAGATTTTTGAACAATACCTTTAATGATATGCCAACACTGATCAGGATAATTGGTCCAAAATGCTCCCCATGGCCCAGTTTGCCTACCACATTAAAGACCACGCCTCCACTGGTATGTCCTTGTTCAAAGCCAACTATGGGTTTGATCCCAAAGGGGACCCAAAGATTGGCAAGAAAGAAACTAACACTACTGGACGCTCCTGGATTGAACAGATCCATGAAACACAAAAAACATGCTTAACTAACCTAAACCGTGCAGTGCAAACATACAAAGCCTTTGCCAACCGCAAACAAACTCTGGGCCAACCCTTGCAAGTTGGAGATGAAGTATACCTGGACTCCCGGAATGTACCCCTACATGTGCCCTGTAGGAAGTTAGCTCACAGAAGAAGTGGCCTCCACAAGATCACCAAACTAGTTAGAGAAGTTGCCTTCAAACTGGACCTACCCCCTCCTAGAAGATTAATGATGTGGTTCACTTCTCCCTGTTGTTTAAAAAAAGATGGGAACTTGCTCCCCCACCAGCAGCTCAAGACACCCCTACTCATCCAAACAGGCAGCTCAAGGCTTATGAAGTCAAATATATACACAGCAAAAGAACCCACTACCAAAAGCCCAGTACTACATCAAATGGAAAGGATACCTGCTAAAGAAAAGTGCTTGGGAACCTCTGAGCAACCTAGCTAATGCCTAAGAAGCTGTCCAACTCTACCTGAACAAGAAGAACCAGAAGAGAGGGCTCTTGGAGGAAGAAGGGGATGGTGTCAGGATTAACAAATTTCCCCCTGGAAACCTGGGCCCAAGAGTGGTCTTTGAGCCCTGACCCTGAATTCCTGCAGGCCGCCGGACCAAGGGACTGCCTGCCTGCGTTTTCTTGGGACTGAGCCTCCACAAGCTGAAGCTCCTGCTAAGTCCCAAAGTCAGAATACCAGCACAGGATTGACCATGGCGGTGCCTGAGGAGGAGCTTCTCAAATTACCTAATGAAGGCAGAAAAAGTTTCTCTGTGAACTTCATGAACTTAAAGTCATCTTGGGTAACCAATCAAATTCAGTTGCCAAAGGAAAACACCTAATTTAGGCCTGACCCTGTGACCACAGCCCAAAATCAAGAAAATCAAGTGACTGATTTAGATATTCCAACCAATGAGAGAACACCCAGCCAAGGTGCCATTTTGCTGCTCCTGCACCCAGGCCTCCTGGCCACCCACCCACATTTTCCCCAATATTTTGATGAAGCCCTTATGAAAATACTAAGTTTGGAGGCAGTATGCTGTATAGATCAAAGGACCCTGCACTCTAAACTTATTACCATTGTTGAATAAAGGTTATGTTATTTTGGCTTACACAGCTACTGCCTTATTTTTTATTTACCATCTATCAAATCAGTACAAGATCTCTTGGCCCTCCTAGACCTCTGCCTGCAGATTCCTGTCCTCCAGGTGTACACTTTGGCCCCATCCAATTCACCTTATACCCTTTAAAACCTAAATATAAGGACTACACCCCAGGAAAAATAATTAAACTAGATCCTTTGGCCCACATACAATCTGAAGTTAGATACACCCGCAAAGCCTGTGGATATTCTCACTACCCAAATTGTCTAGAGGAAAGTTCAACTATTTTCCTTCTTACAAAATCTGCATGGAACTGCCTGTGACCCCCAAGCCTATGCCTGCCTCCTAGCCCAACCTCCCAACTGACCACACTGACAAGCTGCTTGTGATTGTGTACATCACTCTCATAGGGATAATTGACACTATAATCCTGGCTGCCGGCCTGAGATCCTGGGTGGGGAAGTCCTTCTCCTACCTTTTTAAGTTTGCTCCTCTCCTGTGGTGGGCTTTATCTGCAAAAAACCCATCCTGAGTTACCCCTGAAAACAACAGGCCAGCCGCCCAAGACTGGATTCCCAACAATACCAAAAGAAATAGAAAAAACCTTTGCCACTATGCCCATAAGAATGAAATTAGTACCCTATATAATGAATTTTGTGAGTTCTCTGCCCTGTTTGCGGGGCAGAGACTTCACTTGATTGTTTACCTAGGTCTTATTGTACTGATGTTTCTTAAAGCAGAAGCCCACAACAACTCTGATGTGATAATAAAACTGGATGTAGTGTGTCATTTATTAGACAAAAAAATTGCCCCTGGATACAGCTCAATAGAGCACATTATTCAGGATTCAGTTATTTTTGCTGCCACCTATGGGATAGCTGCTCCACCATAAAAGATCCTCCTAGCCAATCATGTCACAATGCTCCCATATTCTTCCCGCTGCAATTTATTTAGTACTGGTCTAATGTCAACATACACACTATCAATAGAAATTACCAGTCTATTTTAACACAATGTCCTTGAATTCTGCCGCTCCCATCCCCAATAAAAGTCTATACCCAAACACTCTTTTTTTCAGTATATAATTTTATATTTAAAAAAATATCTACTCAAATCATCTATATTCACCAAATAAATACACAGTAAAAAAATTTTGTCCATTCATTTATTCACCATTATTGCTTTATTAATTTTTATAAACATAACAGTATATATTTGGAATATTTAAAAAATGTGAAAACACTAAACTGAATTAAATCATAATAATAAAACTATAAATATTCTTGTGTTTTATTTGTCCATTCATTCATTTAATTGGCTTTGCTTTGTTAATTTTTATTGTAGCTGACACAATATGCAGAATCACAGAAATAAAGTTGAAATAAATTAAACTAAATAAAAACAAATATTAAAAAATTAAATCCAAAAATACATTGAGAACAGCAAAGCCTTTAATTGATTGGCTGCTTGGCATAGCACACAGGGAGAAAAAATCCTCATGATCATAGAATTTGGCAACAGTTACAGCTGGGAGAATGTGGACACCAACCTGCAGCAAATTGAACAGATAATTGGGCCCAGGTGTGCCCCTTTCTTAACAAATTTCTTGAGCCACCCAAATACCTCCTCAATTGGGTTAAGGAATGGGGAATAAGCAGGGAATAAGAGAAGACAAAAAGTGCTGTAGCCAATTGTTGCAAGGCAATGGCAACACCAGGCTCAATCACCTGTAATTCTGCAAGAATATCCACCACCTTGTAGAGTCTGACATTGTCTGGCACAATGACATTGGTGAAGCCTGGGCTTATGCGCCTCAAGTGCTCCCAAACCAATTGGAGAAATTCCAGAAAGGTTGTACTGTTGTGGGGATAGGATACACCATTTTGAAAAGGTGCATCTCAAAAAACGCCATCTCAGAGTATTTCATCTCAAATTTTTTTCTATCTTGATTTATAAATAAAACACAATTTTGATTTACGGCATTTTGACTACAAAAAAACGGTTTTAAAATTTTAGATTTTTTGAATTCCAAAAACTACCCAAAATTTCCAAAATAAAAATTCAAAAAACATTTCTAGGCTTTAAAATCCCTCAGAATTCCAAATCTGCAATAATAAAAAGGGGTTGATTAGTAGCAACAAAGTTGCATAAAGCCCAAAAGTTAAAATAATCCCAAAAAAGACTATTTTTATCTATTTTAACTATAAACTAAACTTTAAAATAAGCATATAATTGTACCAAATACCAAAAAAGTTAAAAAAAGGTAAAATCAAAGGAAATAAGAGAGAAGATAAAGAAGACTTTTATTGAGGAAGGATCATACATTGGTTGAAAGAGCAACTGAGATAGCTTGGAGATGCTCAAGCTTGCTATCCTTGGGATAGTAGGCAAGGATCACCTTGCTAATCTCTGTATACTTTTTCACTGCTTTAGTCTGCTTGGGGGGATCACCCTTGGTTTTCATGCCTGTTTTATAGAGGCGGGCAGAGATGGTCTGCTGGGTTTCAAGATGCACCATGATTTTGTTGAACTTGGGCTTCTGAACCTGGACCCTTGTGGCAAATTGACTATACCACCCTTCAAGAGAAGAGGTGGTCTTGATTAGGCCATCCTTTACCTGCTTAAAGCAGTTCCACTGGATTGAGTCACCACCCTTTCTGATGCGGCGTGCTCCTTGAAAAACTCCAACCCATTGAGTTTCAAAATACTCTATGAATGGAGCAAAGGCTGCCTGGTTGGCAATAATGTAGGGATGGTGGAGGAGGGCGTTGTAGAAGGCATTTGTCTCCTCCTTCCACACAAGGGCAAGGGCAGCAAAGCAGTTAAACACGTCCTTTGCTTCCTTTGTGCCTTCAGTGTAGACCAGCTCATGAAGTGAGAGCACTTTTGAAGGCGGCAGCAGAGTGCCTGCCAAAAGTGAAAGTAGCATCCCTGAGGGGAGCTCTTGAAGACTCTAATAAAAGCATTGGCCTGAGCCTGGTCAAAATCTACTACCAGGTATTCATGGTATGGAAGGCTTTTGGGATTTTTCTTGAATTGGGGTGGCTTCCTCTGACTGGGCCTTTTTCTTGCACCCTCTAGTCTTCTTTGGCTCCTCTTCAATAGTTGGGAGGATCTCATCCAACTTGGCCTTTAATATTGTTAGAGCCCGGACATAAGTTTCCTGTCTCTTATTTGGGAGAAAAAAGAAGACCAAGGGAAGAACAAAATGCCAACCTGCTCATGGATATTCCAAAGCTGGCTAAAGAGATTTGGGAAGGTTGAGAATGTTCCATCTGCAAGCCAGGTCTTGCATTTTAAAAGGTTGCAAAGATCCTGTGAGGTAGCAAAGCAGTGATCTGCTCTGGGGCATGTTGCCCATCATTGTGAAGGAGAAATCTATCTTCATGCTGTGAAAGCTTTTGCTCTTTTGTTAAAATCAACTGGTCAATTGATGTAGCACTGACGCCTTCAGTGCTCAGAGCATATCTCTGGTCAGTGAGATATCTCTGAAGTTTTGAGGTGCCACCAACAGTTGCCAGTTGGGTATCATTTAGATTAATGAGCGCATCATTTACAACCTCAGTTGCAGTTTGGTCTTTGGTGGTTGGTATGACCTGGCAAAGAAACCAGCGGATCAGTTGATACAGTAAATCAAAGGGCTCAACACAGTCATGCCCAATAGTCAGGGCTTTAAAACAAGTGAACCCATAGGTGGTAAGTCTAGCTTGACAGCCAACGTTATCACATTTGAAGTGATGCTGACAGATAAGCTTCTTCTTGTTGTTGCAGCTGAAGCTGTAGCCCTTGTGGACAAAGCCAGCACCCCCTTTCTTTGTCATAATTGGATAGCTGACAGGGTATGTGGCAGGCACAGCAAATGTGCCATTTCTGTTGCATACATTGTGGATTGAGTTAAGATCCCAGAGCTCAATTGGCTCATCTGCAGGAGCACCAGGCTCAGGCTCCTGCTCTTCTTCATCCTCAGGCTCTGAAGTGGGGTCAGACTGGCAATTGAAGTTGAACAACTTCTCTTGAGAGTCTGACAGGGAGTAAACAAAAGGAGAATGGGGGAGGGGTTAGGCTTGTTTCCTCGGGCTCTGGTGAGGGCGTAGGTGTCTTGGGAGGAGCCTTACCCTTAGCAGGCTGCTTTTTAGGGATAGTTTTGGTCTTCTTGGCCTTGGAAGGAGTGGTCTTGCCTTTGGAGGCCTTGGACACAGCTTTGTTGATGGACTTGGGAGGCATCTAAAAGCAAATTGGCATCAAAATATGAGCAATTTGGGGGTTGTTTTTAAAGAGAAAAATGAGAATGTTTTTAATATAAAAGTATCAATTTTTTTATTTTGAAAAAATAATTTTTTTATTAGTAACACAAGTAGGCAAAACTTTGAGTTTTGACTGAAAACTTGCTCTCAGAATGGCGTTTTTGAAGTGACGTAATTGAGGTGCTGTAGCTCAAAAACATAGTGTTTTTGACCATTTTTATATTAAATTAACAAATTTACGGTGGAGCTACCTCAACCAGGCCAAAGAGTAAAACTTGAATTTCTCAAAAACTAGCTTATACAACTGGAGTTATAAAGTACTCAGTTGTTTAGAGGAGATGAAAAAATATATATTTGCAAATTTTCATATGTTTCCTTACATTTTTTATTAATATGGTTTTTTACATGAAACTATACTTTTGAAAAGTGGAAAGCAAGAATCCCAGTGGGGGAATTGATATAGCGTAGCCTGTTATCATAGGTAATTTGCCCTTATTTTCCCCTATCTATTTTGCGCATCAAATCAATTGGGTGATGTGAAACTTGGTGGAATTTGAAGTGACATAAATTAAAATGGCATAATCACCCTCTTCCATATTAAAATCACTATTAAAATATTTTATTTATGAAACCCTTAGCAATGTATCCATGTATAATAAAGCTATAAATTACATACCACAAAACTGGTTTTTTTACCCAGCAATGCCAATCACTAGAAGGACTATCATAGTGGCGTCTATTTAGGTTGTTCTTATTATAAGTGTCTTAGATTAATACTATAGGAACATCTTCTGGCACTATACCACAGGCTTTATTTTAGTTTGGGTATAAGCTTATTTTAGTTTAAGGTAAATGGCATAATTTGAAATGACTAAAGTCAAGATGGCGTAAACATGCCCCACACTAAGTGTTTTCATATGTAAATAAAGTTAGCAAAATAAGATTTAATTAATCTGACTTGAAGTGACGGAATCAAGATGGCGTAAATTTGAGATGCTGTATTATAAAAGTATATGTAAATTTTAACTATTTTATTGTTTATTTTATTTTTTTGTGATTCAAAATCACTGACAGAAAAAACCCCATCTCAAATTAAATTTGAGATGGCGTTTTTTGAGATGCTGTTTTAAAATGGCATATCCTACTGTTGTGGGACCCCTTGATCTTTTGATAGAGCTCAATGCCAAGGGGACCAATAAGGGCTTATATTGAATAGGCAATAGACCAGTTAGCCACACGCCGGGAAATGCCAGTCTTTTTGCCTTTGGGGACATACCCATACTTGTTGCGCATCTATGATGCAATGGAATTCTTTTCAACATAGTATAACTTGACTGTCTCTTTTTCCTTGAGAGCAGTAACTGTCTTGCCGTATTTCTGGTGGTAAACAGCATTGTTTGGGCTAACCAATTGTACAGAGATACACTGAGTTTCTTCCAAGAGAAATTTAATTTCTTCACTGCATAGTAGCAAGTGGAAACTGAAGCTTGGATTCCAAAACAGACTCAACCATTGACTGAATATTTTACAGTTCAAGATGAAAATTCCGCTCAATCCACTGTTGGATTGCCCACAGGTGTTTGTTAACCAATAGGATTGGAACCCGCTTGGATTTCTCCAAAAGAAGAACAGTTCCTGTTTTCAGATAATTTGCACGGAGCCTGTACACATATATTTTCAAAAATACCATCAATAGCTGCAGCCTTCTTATAGTCAGTGGTCTCCTCTATGAGCCTCATGAAGGTCTCACAGGTGGTGTCAGGGATTATGTGGTGCTTGGACTTTTTGGCAGTGGGGATTGACTTGTTGGCAATAGGCACAACACAGGGCATAGGCACTTGGCTGTAGAATGTAGCAACCTTTTTCAGCATCTTATGCGCCTTTTGTTGTTTGAAACTAATGGGGTGGTTTGTCCTTGTCTGTTGCTTCAGAATCACTGACGTAAGGCTCATAAGTGATGTCAAGCATAGGCTTAAAATTCTCCAGTATGGCTGCAGAAACACTGTTGCGGTGGTATACAGGGTAATACACCAAGGACACCCTCTTGGTGGTGATGTCATTTACCGTTTTTGTAGTGATGACCTTTGTCATGAATACCGCTATTCACCATGTTTTGATTTTGCTTTTGGTGGGCCATTTTGAAGACAAATCTCTTGCTTTTGCTTTTGCCTCTTGAAATGAGTCAATGGCTGAATCAGTAAGTACAATTGTTTGGGTTCTTGATCCTGCGCAACTCACTTGCCCCACTCATGCTGGTGGTGAGTGATCCTACCGTCCTGGTAGTGTTTTGGGGTATTCTCAACCACTATATAATCCATTTCCATATTTATCAATAAAATTAAGTTCTATTCACATCTTTGTCTTTAAGTCTTCTGTACTTCTGCACCTCTCTCTAGCCACAACTAGTAGAGATTATTCATCCAGGGCCGCAAGGTAAACACATAGCCTTACCTGTCATCTAACCAAGACTTAGTACAAATCCAATCTTAAGGTTAGGATTTCTTGTTGTTTGTCTGTGACGCGCCTCAGAACACAACAAAAATGGTGCTCACTACAGGGGCTGTAATTCCCTTGGTTATCCCTTTTGCATCCACATTTTCAGGTCTTTTTCCTCCGTCTATACAAGAGTAAACTTCATCTGAAATTACCAGTCCTCCTATTGAGGAAGATATTGCTGACCAGCCTATTACCCCCACTATACTGAACCTCAGGAATGGCCCCTGCCTAGTTGCTTACCCCATGGGTACCCCTGACTTGGAGCAAGTCATGTTGGTAGCCCTTGGGATAGCCTGTGAAGGAGCCATCCCTCGCCTTCAGTTGCAGTTCAGTTGGGCTAAATACTACAAATTAATTGTGGCTCCTCAATTTCCACAACATCTCCTCTCAGCAGCTGGCTCTGCTGAGAACTTACCATTGTTCTTTGTGCAGCCTGCCCTGACCCACCATCAAATGGTGTTGGGGCTCCATGTCCAAGAAATCTCATCCCTACAAGCAGCAGTTACTCATCACTGGGACCAGTTTGCTGCCTACCAACAGTGGATTCATGCCCTGTTTTTCTTGGTATCTGACAATCAGCGCAACTCTGTTACCTCCCAGACCTGTTTGGTTAATTCTATTGAACAAATGCTCCAGTCCATCCCTGAATACGTGAGAGAGCATCTACACAAGTTTCACCAGCTAGAACAACCCTGGCAAACTCAAGTAGACTCCACCTTAAATGCTTATCTCACCGACTTTGAACAACTCGTGCAACAGCTCAATGCATTCAGCACTTATTCCTTTGAGCAGCTACAGCAGGTAGCAGACTTTGCTGTTAATGGCCTTAATGAACTCAGTGCGGTGTTTGATCAAGAAAGAGCTGCCTCCGCTGCTGCTATAGCCAAACTCCAGAGTCAAGTGGATGAATTAGCTACGCCCTTGCCAGATGTTCCGCCCTCTCCCCCTTCTGATGATTTGGCAGATCAACAGCAAAGAATATGGGACGCTATTTGGGAGCTACGTACAACTACTTGCAGTCAAGAACGTCCTGCTAAAGCTGCTCAACCTGATCCCCAGGTGCTCAAATTGACTGCTCAAGTTGCAGAGCTACACCAAGAACTTTTTGCCCTACATGAAATGATGACTACTGCTGCTAGTCCAGTTGGGGTTGTCAATTAAGATGGTTGCTGCCCTGGCTTACAGGAGCTCCTCAAATTCAATGCACTAGAGAACTAATTGCCCTAGCCAACAAGGTGGATCAATTGAAACAGGATCATACTGAACTGTATAGAGACATACAAGAGATGAATAACGTGATTGACTCTGTGAATGATAGGTTCTCCCCTTGCCTCTCAGTGGGGCCATCCCTTACTTCTTGACTGGCTGAGCTCTCCAAAATAGTGACCACCCAAGGTCAACATTTAGATACTACAGCACAAAAGACCACTCGAGCTTTTGATACAAGTGCCCGCGCTGTTGAGACCCTGACTACCCTTGAAGAGAGTGTTTGTCAGCTATGGGCTAGACAGCCCCCCTCTGAGTCCAAGGCAGAGTTTTCCTGCATATAAACGTACTCAATATCAAAAATGATGGCCCAGCTCCTAAAGCACACTTCAAGCCTACCTTTAAGCAATTCTTTGATCCCAAAACCTCCACCATTGCAGCTTTCCTAACTATCTATGAAACTGCTGTTGTGTTCTGAGGCGCGGCACAGACACACAAAGGGAAATCCTAACCTTAGGATTGGATTTGTACTAAGTCTTGGGTAGATGACAGGGAAGGCAATAGTGTTTACCTTGCGGCCCTGGATGAATAATCTCTACTAGGCGTGGCTAGAGAGAGGCGTGGAAGTACAGAAGACACAAAGACAAAGATGTGAATAGAACTTAATTTTATTGATAAATATGGAAATGGATTATATAGTGGTTGAGAATACCCCAAAACACTACCAGGACGGTAGGATCACCTGCCACAAGCATGAGTGGGGCAAGTGAGTTGCGCAGAGTCAGGAAACCAAATAATCATATTTCCTGAAGCGGAAGCCAGTTCATTTCAAGAGTCAAAAGCAAAAGCAAGAGATTTGTCTTTGAAATGGCCCACCAAAGGCAAAATTGAAACATGGTGAATGCCGTTATTCACAACATTTCACCCCTCTAGATTGGCCTTAGAGGAGTGATACTTGCAGAGGAACTTGGCGTGTACGCAAGCAAAAGGGCGACCACTAGAGAGGAGCTTTACAGTGTACTCAGATCCTCTTTTGAAAGTCACCTCTAAAGGGCCAATCCATAGGGAGTCCAGCTTGTGTGCGCGCCCACCCACACGGTGTTGATAGTACAGGACATGGTCACCAACATCAAACTCAGGTAAGGGGGAGCACCCAGCGTTGTCAGGAGAGAGCTCGAGCATCTTAGTCTTATATGCGGAAGTGTAGGCAGTGGCTTGTATATCAATGATGCAATTGAATAGGTATTTGATGTTGTTGTCAGGGTTCATAGCCTTATCAGAGGAGAGTAGGGGAACCCCCAAGAGCAACGGAGTGGTGGCTTCACGCTCATACAACATGGAAAAGTGGGAGTACCCTGTGATTTGATGTTGGCTCAGACAATAGGCAAAGAGTGCAGCAGGTAAGTATATATCCCAATTGGCAGCGTCAGAGTAGGTGAGTTTCCTCATGATAGAAACCAGTGTTGATTTGGCGCGCTGAACTGCCCCATTAGTGGAAGGATTATAGGGGGCAGAGAAAGACTGGTGAGTTCCTAGAGCTTCAACAACAGAGGTTACAAGTTTGGCATTGAAGTTGGTTCCGTTGTCTGATAACAGCACTTGAGGACAGCCATGGCGGTAGAAAACATCCTGCAGCAGGAAGGCAGCAGTAGTCTTAGCAGTGATGTCTTTAGTAGGGCGAGCTTCTACCCACTTGCTGAAGTGGTCAACGGCAATCAGGATAAAGTGGCATCCAGAACGTGAGCGGGGGAGAGGGCCTACAGCATCAATGCTGACAGTGTGAAAGGCATGTTGAGGGGGAACCAATTTGAACTTGTGAGAAGCAGCTCAGGGTCTCTGAAATTGGCAGTTATGGCAACTAGCTATGATATCTGGGATCAACAGGCAAAGATTCTCCCAGAAGTAATTCTTCTGTAGCTTTTCAAAGGTCTTGGCAATGCCTCCATGGCCAGTTTCTTTATGAGCTTGCAACACCAAGGAGAGGCAAAGAATGGGGCGCACATATGGTAGGTATTGACCCTGCACCTTCTTGAAGAGTTAGTTGTAGCGTATGAGGGTGTCTTCAGACTATTTGGACAGGGCAAGTTGAACCTCTTCAGTCTCACTTTCCCAGGAAGAAAGGTAGCCAATTAACTTGTATAGGCGGTCTGCCTCAGCAGGATGTAGGGCAAGGATGGGCATTCAGGACAATTCATCAGCGTTCTGATGTTGAATCCCAGGGCAATGGAGCACCGTGAAGTCATAACCTTATAGGTGGAGGTCCCATCTAGCTAAGCGTCTTTCAGGCTCCTTAAGTTGTTGTAACCATTTGAGCAAAGCGTGGTCAGTGACAACGGTGAAATGGGTAACATACACGTAGTGGCGGATTTGTTTGACTGCATGCAGCAAAGCAAGGCACTCCTTCTCTGTAACACTATAATTCTTTTCATACTTATTCATCACACGGGAAGTATAGGCTACAGGGTGGTCCACACCTTCATTTTCAAGCTGAGACAAGATAGCCCCAATAGCAAGGTCACTAGCATCAGTGTACAAGATGAATTCCTTATTGTAATTGGGGTACACTAAAATGGGTGCTTCTTTGAGTTTCTGCTTTAGAGTCTCAAAGGCTTACTGTTGGCTGGCGGTCCATTTGAAAGGAACATTACACAACAGTTGGACCAGGGGTTTGCTAGTATCAGCAAAATCAGGAATGAATTGTCTATAGTAACCCATCATGCCCAGAAAGACTTGTGCTTCTTGTAGGTTGGTGGGCAGAAACATTTTGTTGACGGCCTTAACCTTCTTGGTCATTGGATGAATTCCTGTTTGGGTTACTTCATGGCCCAGGAATTCAAGGCGTTCTTTGAAGAAAGCACACTAATAGGGCTTTAACTTGAGGCCAGCTTCTTGGATCTTTATGAACACCTCTTTAAGATGGGCTAGGTGATCAGTGAAAGTTGCGCTGAAGACTGTTATATCATCTAGGTAGACTAAGACACATGACAACTTCAAGTCACGCAGGATGGAGTCCATGGCCCTCTGAAAAGTTGCCGGGGCATTACAAAGCCCTTGCGGCATGCAGGTAGGCTCAAACAATCTCTGATGTGATGAGCGCAGCCTTCTGACAGTCTTCAGGAGAGAGGTCAACTTGCCAGTAGCCAGATGCCAAGTCCATGGCAGAGAAAAACTTAGAGCCTCCAAGGCGTCAAAGGGCGTCATCAATGTGTGGTAAGGGATAGGACTCTTTCTTTGTTATAGAATTCAACCTTCAATAGTCCATCACAATCCGGTGGCCTCCATCTTTTTTCTTTAAGATGAGCAGGGGGAAGCATAGGGACTTTGAGAGGGAGCTAGCAGTCCAGCATCCAGCAGTTGTTTGAGCTCCTTAGAAACCTGCGCATCTTCCACTTGGCTGCAGCGGTATGGCTTGGCACAAAAGGGGGGAGCATCTCCTGTGTCAATCTGATGAATCACACTTTTGGCTAGCCCATAATCAGTACTATCTTTAGCAAAGATGTCTGAGAACTGGTCTAGTAAATCAAGCACCTCTTTCTGTTGGACCAGGGACAACTGAGGGAAGTCTTGGGCAGTGAACAGAGATAGGACTTGAGGCTCATCTTTGGGTAGTTTAAAGTCTTAAAACGTTCCAAAAGGGTGAAGAGACAAGACGTCAGGAGCATTTAACAACTTTCTGTAACCAACAACCTGTCCTCTGGATACAGTCATAGGAAGCGCGGTAAGGTTGGAAACTAGTAAATGAACAGGATCCTTGTGGGAAACGTCCAGAATTCCAGGACAAAGGTAAGGCTTGTTACGTCCCAGCAAAGGGGGAGAGTACAGCTCTAAGAAAGTCCGTTCAGGTAGCTCATATGATATCTGGGAGTCTAGGATAGCCTGAGAGCCTGGAGGGATGGTGATAGCAGACGTGGCCATGAGAGAGATTCCCTCAGTTGCATGACAAGCCATGGGAGGACACTTCATGTTGGTGGAATGGGTTCAATATTTTAGGGTGAAAACCCCAGTGGGGTACTCCAGTGTACATGTCTTCAAATGTTTACCAGGAACTTTGATTGGCTCTTCAAAGATCAGGGGGACTTTGTACCCTAGGATAGAAAGATAACCATCCTTTAGGTTGTTGATCCCATTATATTCCCAAAGGAACTGGGTACCAACCAAAAGGTCATAGCTCTCATTTTCTAGAACAACAGCTGGTGCAGCCAACAGGAGTTTACCAAATTGCATTGGTAAGGCAGAGTACACACCAATGGCGCAAGTCATGGAGAGAACAGCAGTGCCATAGGATTGATGGTAGTTGAGATCAGGGGCCAGCTTAAGTTTCTTCACCAGTTTAGAAGAAACAACATTTACAGGAGAACCAGTGTCCAGGACGGCTTTGATCTTTACTTTTTGAATAGATATCTCTACTCAGGTGATGGTGCGTCCAAAGGGTGGCAGGATAGCCAAGATATCCTCTGCCTCAGCTAGTTCCTTGTCCCATTTCTCAATTATGCATTGTAGTCCTGGAAACTCTTTATATACAGTTTGGAGAGGGAGTGAGACAGATACATTCTTGAAAACAGCGTCTGCAACTTCAGCAGCTTCCTCTGATGATTCCACTAATACAGGGGACTGTTTTGCCTGAGTAAGATAGGGGCGGGAGACAACTGCTTTGGCCTCAGACAAGGGCTTAGTGGTAGTTGTAGTCTTCCCAGATTGCAGCTTGTAGGGAACTGCAATAGTCTCTGGGACAGCAAGAACAGAATACCTGTATGTATCAGGGTCTTCAACATCAGATTCATCCACATCAGAATCATCAGAAATGTCATGGAACAGAAGGAGGATAGGAGGAGCCTCATTATCAGCAGGCTCAGAGTCAGTAGCAGGCAGAGTTATGGAAGGAGACTGGATAGAATTGTCAACCAAGAGCGTCTCTGCCTCTAGTTTGACTGTTCTTTTCCCGACTGATCCTTGGGATCAGCTCCTTCAACCCGCAGATTGGTGCAGACGCAAGAGTGATGGCCTATCTGACCACAGTTGTGGCAACCCTGACGTTGAGGAGGATTTTGTGAGTTCATATTGAGGATACAAGGGCCGCAAGAAGAGGAGCCAGAGTTGGAAGCGGCACAACTCTCTCAAACAACTGCCCCGGAATGGGTAAGATCATATCTTGGAGCAGTGTCTTTATACTTTTCATGGAGGACAGCATAGCCTTGTGGGATTTGAAATGAAGGCACAGGAGTTGATTCACCTTGAGGCCTTGGGCGCAGGCCATATACACTTCATGTGCCATCAATTGTCTGCTTGTTATTAACTGTTGTCCCTCCATGTAAAATCTGTCTGCAAATTTGGCTAACGTCTCTTTGGGCTTGAATGATATGTGCATGAAGGCATCCTTTTTCACCTCCAGGCTAAGATCACCACCAAAATTGTCAATCAGGAGCTGTTTAATGTCTTTCCAGGTCTCAATGGTGGGCAGCTCTGGTACAACTACCTCTTGACAGGTCAGGTGTAGGCAGGTCAGAATATGTTCTTTCTTAACTTCATCTGATGCTTGTCTCATGGCAGTCTTGTAAATAGTTAAGAAAGCTGCAATAGTCAAGGTTTTGGGATCAAAGACTTGCTTAAAAGTAGGCTTGGAGTTTGCCTCGGGAGCTGGACCACCATTGCTGCTATTGAGTACATTTATGCACGGGGAGAACTCAGCTTCAGATTTGGAGGGGGGTTGTCTAGCCCATAGCTGTTGTACACTTTCTTCAAGGGTTGTCAGAGTCTTGGTAGTTCTGGCACCTGTAGTGTTGGCTAGAGTGGTCTGTTGTTCAGTAACATCTAGGCATTGTCCCTGGGTAGTGACAACAGTGCAGAGCTCAGCCAGCCGCAAAGTAAGGGATGACCCCACTGATAGGCAAGGGGTGAATCTGTTGTTTACCAAATTGATCAACTCACTCATCTCCTGTACGTCTCTGTCCAACTCAGTCTGGTCTTGTTTCAAATGGTCCACCTCATTAGCTAGGGCAATCAACTCTCTGGCACAGTGGATTTGAGGAGCCCCTGCCAAACCAGGACAACAGCCATCCTCTTTGTTAACCCCAAGTGGGCTAGCGGCGGCCATCACTACCTCACATAAAGCAGCAACTTCTTGCTGTAGTTCAGCAACCTGAGCATTCATCGCAAGAACCTGGGGGTCAGGTTGAGGCATTTCAGTAGGACGTCCTTGGCTACAAGTGGAAGCGCGTAATTCCCAGATGGCCCCCCAGATTTTCTGCTCTCTGTCCACCAGATCATCAGCAGGAGGAAAAGGCAGAACATCAGGTTTGGGAGTGGACAGCTCATTCACCTGACTCTGAAGTTTGGCAATAGCTGTGGCAGTGGTAGCTCTCTCTTAATTGAATTCCGCACTGAGCTCATTTAGACCTTGGGCTGCAAGGTCAGCTACCTGTTGCAATTGCTCAAAGGAATAGACACTGAATGCATTGAGCTGTTGCACTAGGCGGTCAAAGTTGGTGAGATAAGCGTTTAGGGTGGAGTCTACATGAGTTTGCCAGGGTTGTTCTAACTGGTGAAACTCATGTAGCCGCTCCCTAATGTACTCAGGGATAGACTAGCGCATTTGCTTAATGGAATTGACTAGACATGTTTGAGAGGTGACCAAATCACACTGATTATCAGATATCAGGGAGAATAGGGAATGAATCCATTGTTGGTAGGCAGCAAACTGGTCCCAATGATGGGTAACAGCTGCTTGTAGAGACGGGATTTCTTGGACGTGGAGTCCCAACACCATCTGGTGGTGGGTCAAGGCAGGCTGTACAAAGGATGACAGAAGGTGATCAGCGGAGCCAGCCGCTGAGAGGAGATGTTGTGGGAACTGAGGGGCCACAATTAACTCATAATATTTGGCACGGCTAAACTGTAGCTGAAGGCAAGGGATGGCCCCGTCCCAAGCTATCCCAAGGGCTACCGCCATGACTTGTTCCAAGTCAGGGGTACCCATAGGGTAAGCTACTAGGCGGGGACCATTCCCAAGGGTCAGTACAGTAGGGACAATAGGCGGGTCGGCAATGTCTTCCTCAATAGGAGGGCTGGTAATTTCAGGCAAGGTTGACTCCCAAATAGACAGAGGCAAAGGACCTGAAAACGTAGATGCAAAAGGGATAACTGAGGGGCTTACAGCCCCTGTAGTGAGCACCATTTTTGTTGTGTTCTGAGGCGCAGCACAAACACACAACAGGAAATCCTAACCTTAGGATTGGATTTGTACTAAGTCTTGGGTAGATGACAGGTAAGGCAATAGTGTTTACCTTGCAGCCCTGGATGAATAATCTCTACTAGGCGTGGCTAGAGAGAGGCGTGGAAGTACAGAAGACACAAAGACAAAGATGTGAATAGAACTTAATTTTATTGGTGAATATGGAAATGGAATATATAGTGGTTGAGAATACCACAAAACACTACCAGGACAGTAGGATCACTTGCCATAAGCATGAGTGGGGCGAGTGAGTTGCGCAGAGTCAGGAAACCAAACAATCATATTTCCTGAAGCAGAAACCAGTTTATTTTGAGAGTTGAAAGCAAAAGCAAGAGATTTGTCTTCAAAATGACCCACCAAAGGCAAAATTGAAACATGGTGAATGCCGTTATTCACGACAGGCTGCAGCCATTGTTGGGGTGGATCCCAAGTACTCTTCCAAGACATTCAACAATTTCATCAATACTGGCTGAGTCCTTACCGCAGAGAAATCCTTGCGTGTGTCAACCATGCTCACCAAGGAGCACAAATGGGCAATCCGCCAGTGGATAACCCGGGATTGCCATCTTGAACTGGAAAATATACAGGCCATGGTCAAATCTACTTTTGGGGTTGAGGCCTCAATTTCCTTTTACTACCATCTGGTCAAGGGAATGTGCTTTTTCTGGAAAAAGCTTGGGGTATCTCCATATAATAGAAACAGCCCAACCAACATCAAGACCCAGAAAAACTACGCAGAGGCGTACACTGCCCTCAAAGCCAAGGGGAAGGTCAAATTTTACTATATTGACAAATTGGCATTTGCCTCGTCTATGCGCAATGCATATGGCTATGTCCCCAAAGGCTCCAATGACAGGATGGCTTGGTGTGCTGCGGTCCGCGCCACAGCCTGATCAATAGTGGCTCTTCTTGGTCCAAAGGGGGTTGAGTTATATCAAATGATATTGGGTTTGCATAACAGCATGACCTTTCTATCATTCCTCCAATTGGTCTAGGAGCACCTGAGGTGCACAAGCCCTGGCTTCACCAATGTCATTGTGTTGGACAATGTTGGTCTCCACAAAGTGGCTGACATTCTTGAGGAATTCCCAATGATTGACACCAACAGCGCAGTGGGCCCCCAGCAATTGGCCACAGCAAATTTTTGCCTTCTCCTCCTCCCTGCTTATTTGCCATTCCAAAATTCCATCAAGGAAGTCTTTGGGTGGCTCAAGCAAGTTGTCAAGCAAGGAACCCCAACTGGGACCAAGGACCTCTTTGATTTGCTGCAGGCCAGGATCCACACCCTCCCAGCTGAGCCTGTGGCCAAATTGTATGGCCACACTGATTTGTTCATCCCTGTGTGCCTTGACAAACAGCCAATTAATTAAAGGCTTGGTGTGTCCAATTTTTTTATATTCTCTAATTTACTATTCAAGATTTATTAATTATCATTTTATATTTAGATTTTTTCAAGCCTGCAATCAGATTCAGTAGGAAAATCAATGAAGGTTAGTAATTTATTTATTTATAATCATTTTTTATTGTGTCGTCTAAGGGTATCCCAAACTCTTGATACTGGATTATGCAAACGCATTAATATCACTTTTGGCAAATAAATATAATAATCAAAAAAAGTTAATTGTAATGTGTACAAATCAGAAGTAGATTTTATTGAAATATATTATAATGCTTTTATTAAGAACTTCTCTGGGATATATTCTGCAAACCCCATTTGCTAAAATAAGAATTAGAAATTTTTATTATAATAAACATAATATGAATTATAATGAAATTTATTGGAAGAGAGAATTTATTAAGAACGCCTGTAGTGAGTTCTTCTGTATGTACCCACCCCGCAATGGAGGTGGCGCACAACCTCTACTGCCACACTGTGAACGGTGGATAAGCCCTTATTAAAAAACTCTTGCCTGCAGGTGAAGGGGAGTAGGGTTAGGTGCAAATGGAGGAGCAGCTTTTTGGGTGGGGCTTCAAACCCGTAGATACCAGCCAGGACCAGGGCGTCCTGGATGACGTGATCCACCAAGTCATACCCTGGGGGACCTTCTTCCCGGCAAGTGCAAGCTGGGCCTTGTTGATTCCTAGAAGGACCCCATCAAGATCCTCCACGCTGGCGCTCATCCCAAAGAAGAAAAGATACCCAAGGTAAACCATCAAGTGAAGCCTTTGCCCAGTAAAGGCTTCCGTAAACTTGCATAATTTATTATAAACCACACTGATCTTCTTATTGTGCCTGGTCTTTGCAAAGGTAAGATCCATTGCCAAGGGGAGCCCTGTCTCATCTGCACTCCAGGCTAGCCTAAAGTCTGCCAGGAGGATCTTAGTTTTCTTGACAGCTGTTGCGTCTGCAACAGCAAATTTCCTCACTGTGTGCCCAAAGTTTTTCAGAAGGTAAGATAGGGTGTGCTCCACTGGGAAGCAGAAGCAAGCAGCTGCATGATCCTGGCCCATCTCTGGTACATTCTTGACTGGGAGTGTCACCAGGACGTCCCAAAAAGCTCAATGGAGTTTACACAGTAAACTCCACTGAGGTTAACCAGGTCCAGGCAGGCCAGTTGGGCATCCTTGTAGGCAGTAACTGCCCACTTGGATGCCCCCTCACCGTGTGTCAGCCCAGCCAATGCCTCCTGAAACATAGGAAAGGACCCCTGGATGCAGTCCTCCAGCTCCTGTAAGACAGGGGGGACAGATACAGCTGCTTGGCCACATGAGTGATGTAGTTGGTGTAGAATGTGGTAGTGACAAAGGGTACCAGGACTTGGTGGAGTTCACTGTCTATGCTCTCTAAAAAACAGGTAAGTATTTGCAAATTTTTATTAATTTTATTTTTTCATGTTACCTTCACGTATTTCTTCCTTGCTGGCTGCTTCAGCAGGCTTGGCCATTCTTGGCGCAAGCAATTGCGCTGGCAATTCAGTATTCTCTGTTCTGGCACGCTTGGAGGGTTTGAGATGTTCATACATCTACAGGTGTCAACCCAGATGGACAGTGCAGAAAAATTGTATGCCTTAAATTGCAGGCCCTTGACCACAGTCTTCTGGATGTTGAGAAGACACTTAATGGTCTTCTCAGGGGTGTCTGGCATTTTTGTCATTAGGGCCTTTGCAGACACCTTGTCTATTTTGTCTTTGTTAAGGACGGCGGACTTAACTTTGGCTTTGATCTTGAAGTTGATGTCTTTGATTTTGGCAATTGCCAAGTCAAGATTCTTCAGATTCTTCTCCAATTCTCTCATTGATTTTTTACTAACCTTTTCATATGTTTTTATAGCTTTTGCCCCAATAAATTCTGTATTATTTTTAAAACTGTTGCCTCTTTGTTTATTCTTTTTTGTTTTCCCATTTACTACATTATCCCATCTTTTTACCAATTTTGTATATGTTTTACAATCATCTCAATATGTGTTGTTTGCTTTGTGTTAGCATTGTTTCCCTGATTACCATATTATTTTTGACGCTTGACATAGCCCCTTGTTAAAATATTAACAACAATTTAGTGATCAGCTAAATTTGAATTAGAAAATTATAATGTGAACTGTTTTTAGATAAAGTTGTTACTGATCTGAATTCAAAACTTTAATGATAAACTTTAAGCCAATCAGGAGCCAAGTGATAAAGTGATTGTTGTGACATAAAGGATCATTAAATAATTCTTTGGTGTATGTGCACTAATTAATATGATTGGCTGAATGTTTTGCCATTGTACACTATTGCTGCTGTGGTGAGTTGTTGATGGACTAGTGCTAACCCAGTAGCTGATTGGGCACTGGTCCATCAACAACTTGCCACAGCGGCAATGGCATACAATAGCAAAACATCCAGCCAATCATATTAATTAGTGCACATGTATCAAATAATTATTCAATGATCCTTTATGTCACAACAATCACTTTATCACTTGGCTCCTGATTGGCTTAAAGTTTATCATTAAAGTTTTGAATTCAGATCAGTAACAACTTTATCTAAAAACAGTTAACATTATAATTTTCTAATTCAAATTTAGCTGATCACCAAATTGTTGTTAATATTTTAACAAGGGGTGTGTTTAAGTGCTAAAAATACTGTGTTCTGGATCTAGATACATGGCATAGTAAATATATGATTTTATAGAAATAAGCTGAAAATAAAGAATAAAACCAACTATAAACAAAGAGAACATAAACAATTGAAATTCAAAAAAAAGATAATATAAATAGAAAATTTTTGGTGACAGGGATTTATTGGGGCAGGGGAGAGTGATGCCTAGGAGGTAGAATAGTGCGGGAAGGAAGACATAGAGGCGGTGCTGGCCTGGGGGCTCTAGTATTGGGTGGGTGGGGCTAGAAGGTGAGGGGTGGTGGTGGCAGGGGTAGGAGGATTACATGTGATGGCCGCAATATAACACTTGTTGTATTCCTTGTCTGTCATTAGCTGGATGGGCTGGTAGGTGGCAGTGGCCCAAGGTGGAAGGTGCTTATCCTTACGTGATTGGTTGCCCATGTTCACATGGAAAACCATTTGCGCAAATAAGTCAGCCACCATCTGGCGGCTAAAGAGAAAATTGTGGTCAAGACCCCAAGATAGAGGTTGTTGAAAGCCTGAGGGCAGTCCTCCTGTAATGTGGATCCCATGTTGAAGAATACAACATCAGCCAGATGACGTCTGCATGGCTGGCAGGGTAGACTGAGGCCTGATTCCTGCGTTGCTGGATGGCCTCAAGGGCAGTTGGGTAGGACACGCCATTTTGAAAACGGAATCTCAAAAAATGCATCTCAAATTCAATTTGAGATGGCGTTTTTTGTGTTAGTGATTTTGAATCACAAAAAAATAAAATAAACAATAAAATAGTTAAAATTTACATATACTTTTATAATACAGCATCTCAAATTTACGCCATCTTGATTCTGTCACTTCAAGTCAGATTAATTAAATCTTATTTTGCTAACTTTATTTACGTATGAAAACACTTAGTGTGGGGCATGTTTACGCCATCTTGACTCTACGTCATTTCAAATTATGCCATTTACCTTAAACTAAAATAAGCTTATACCCAAACTAAAATAAAGCCTGTGGTATAGTGTCAGAAGATGTTCCTATAGTATTAATCTAAGGCACTTATAATAAGAACAACTTAAATAGATGCCACTATGATAGTCCTTCTAGTGATTGTCATTGCTGGGTAAAAAAACCAGTTTTGTTATATGTAATTTATAACTTTATTATACATGGATACGTTGATAAGGGTTTCATCAATAAAATATTTAAATAGTGATTTTAATATGGAAGGGGATGATTACGCCATTTCAATTTATGTCACTTCAAATTCCACCAAGTTTTATATCACCCAATTGATTCAATGCGCACAATGGATAGGGGAAAATAAGGGCAAATTACCTATGATGCCAGGCTACGCTAAATCAATTCCCCCACTGGGATTCTTGCTTTCCACTTTTCAAAAGTATAGTTTCACGTAAAAAACCATATTAATAAAAAATGTAAGGAAACATATGAAAATTTTCAAATATATATTTTTTCATCTCCTCTAAACAACTGGGTACTTTTTAACTCCAGTTGTATAAGCTAGTTTTTGAGAAATTCAAGTTTTACTCTTTGGCCTGGTTGAGGTAGCTCCACCGTAAATTTGTTAATTTAATATAAAAATGGTCAAAAACACTATGTTTTTGAGCTACAGCACATCAATTACGTCACTTCAAAAACGCCATTCTGAGAGCAAGTTTTCAGTCAAAACTCAAAGTTTTGCCTACTTGTGTTACTAATAAAAAAATTATTTTTTCAAAATAAAAAAATTGATACTTTTATATTAAAAACATTCTCATTTTTCTCTTTAAAAACAACCCCCAAATTGCTCATATTTTGATACCAATTTGCTTTTAGATGCCTCCCAAGTCCATCAAAAAAGCTGCGTTCAAGGCCTCCAAAGGCAAGACCACTCCTCCCAAGGCCAAGAAGACCAAAACTACCCCTAAAAAGCAGCCTTCTAAGGGCAAAGCTCCTCCCAAGACACCTACGCCCTCACCAGAGCCTGAGGAAACAAGCCTAACCCCTCCCCATTCTCCTTTTGTTTACTCCCTGTCAGACCCTCAAGAGAAGTTGTTCAACTTCAATTGCCAGTCTGACCCCACTTCAGAGCCTGAGGATGAAGAAGAGCAGGAGCCTGAGCCTGGTGCTCCTGCAGATTAGCCAATTGAGCTCTGGGATCTTAACTCAATCCACAATGTATGCAACAGAAATGGCACATTTGCTGTGCCTGCCACATAACCTGTCAGCTATCCAATTATGACAAAAAGGGGGTGCTGGCTTTGTCCAAAAGGGCTACAGCTTCAGCTGCAACAACAAGAAGAAGCCCATCTGTCAGCATCACTTCAAATGTGATAATGTTGGCTGTCCAGCTAGACTTACCACCTATGGGTTCACTTGGTTTAAAGCCCTGACTATTGGGCATGACTGTGCCAAGCCCTTTGATCCACTGTATCAACTGATCTGCTGGTTTCTTTGCCAGGTCATACCAACCACCAAAGACCAAACTGCAACTGAGGTTGTAAACAATGCGCTCATTAATCTAAATGACACCCAACTGGCAACTGTTAGTGGCGCCTCAAAACTTCAGAGATATCTCACTGACCAGAGATATGCTCTGAGCACTGAAGGCGTCAGTGCTACATCAATTGACCAGTTGATTTTAACAAAAGAGCAAAAGCTTTCACAGCATGAAGAGAGATTCCTCCTTCACAATGATGGGCAACATGCCCCAGAGCGGATCACTGTTTTGCTACCTCACAGGATCTTTGCAACCTTTTAAAATGCAAGACCTGGCTTGCAGATGGAACATTCTCAACCTGCCCAAAGCTCTTTAGCCAGCTTTGGAATATCCATGGGCAGGTTGGCAATCTAGTTCTTCCCCTGGTTTTCTTTTTCCCCCAAATAAGAAGCAGGAAACTTATGTCTGGGCTCTAACAATATTAAAGGCCAAGTTGGATGAGATCCACTCAACTATTGAAGAGGAGCCAAAGGAGACTAGAGGTGTCAGGAATATTCCTGACAACACTGGCGTTCAGAAGAATGATTTGTGCACACTGCAGTACAAAGAACAAGATAAAAAAGGCAGCAGTTCCCTCTTATTGGGAAAACTGCTGCGGGAAGCCAAAGGTTTGATTCAGAAATTAAAAATAAAAACTTTTATTTGGACGGGTTTTATACCCTGTCTGCGGGCCGCACTCCGGGCCTGGCGGCTTGCCCGGGGGCCACCTGCCTGCCAGCCACCCACCCTGCCAAATGGGGAAATTGCCAAAAGGGGAAACCCAAAAAGGCAATTTCCCCAAACCCAAATAGAGGGGGAACTGCTGCCCAAATTTGGAATCTACCAAATTTGGAGGGGGTTGACAAGCAGTTCATCATTACAAATAATGCATCAACTGCAAAATCTGAATTGAAATGCATTACTGTACCTAAAGATGCTCCAATTCCATGCCAAGGATAACAATTCATTGCTTCCAAACCACTCCCATTCCACTCCCAAAAGGAAATCCCAGACAACACCAAGTGTTTGGGGTCCCCTGTCTAATGCTTTGTACTATTCATGCCCCACTAAGGATGACAGTATATAATAAATCTCAATCACTTGATGGTAGTTTGTGCTATCATTGAGTGAAATTACCCCTCAATAGTATCACATAAATCAATACCAAAAACTTTTACACTACATAAAGTTAAGACACTAAGCTTTGTCTGCCCTTTCCCTGGAACTGAAGATGAACCACTTAATCTTCTCTGCTGTCCTCACAGCCTGCCTCGGGATTGGGGGCCACCAACACTCTCACCAGCATGGGCCTTACAACAAACCGCCCAACAAGTACTTCTACAAGGAGCCAGCGCAGCTCAACTCCTCTGAGACGTACTCCTGACCCACACTGGTGCTGCCCCGCTCCTTTCACAGTAAGTTCCATAATGCCAGGTATTGTCCATCCAAGTAAGAAGGCACAGAAGGCCGGGAAACCTGTATCAAAATTGACCAAGTTAACAGATTTAAACCAAATGGTCAATCAAAAATGGGTCACAGCTGCTCCAGTATGCCAGCTGAAACCAGCTCCCCCTTGTAAACTGACATTGATAAATCAACGTAATATGAGGGTCACTCAATATAAGCTCATTAATCAGCATGGTTATCAGAAACTGGTCACACAAGGGTTCTTTGCAACCTGGACTAGATACTTACTTGACAATGTGGAAGGAATAGAAGGTCAAGACTCAGGTGGTATTTTTTAGTCAATTTCTCTGATATATATTGAATAATTTTCCCTGTTTCAACTCTAAGAGTTGAGTCCTCCTAAATTTACTAATAAAAATCAATTATCCCAAGTTCTAATTTTAAATTTTAAAAATGCATCCTGTGATTGGGTTGTTGCAGTATATCCCGTACAATCTGATTCTGAACAGAATCATTTCAGGAAGATGGGGCCCAGCATCTGGAACTTTGTTGTTGGTGCTGCAAAATGTTAATTTCATGCCAGCCAATTTTATAGCTCCTCCCCCATTCTGGAAAATGAAAATTGTGTCACTTCTCAATGCCCAGAATTCTACGCTGAAGATGCATTGATGCTTTCCCAGGTCATTTATCTTGGTTTACTCTGGTTAGGATTGATTGTTCTAGTTAATCCTGTAGTTTCAATTGGAAATGTCACAAAAAGATATTTAAAGCTGTGTTGGTGGTTAATCATCAATTCTATGTGGATTTGGGTAGTAATTCCCCATCATTTAGAAATGGCTTCATATTATCCAGTGATTTCTGTCACAGCTCCACCCAGCATGTAGCAATATATTCCTTTGTCTTCTACGTGCTTATGTACTTTGCCAGTAATTTCAGACATTTTAATGTACATACCAAAGTCTTTAGATGGATGATGACAGTCTATCTCATCTTGACGGCACTCACGGGATTCCAAGTCTCCAACTTGGTGCCTTACCTAGCTAGAATACTCCCTCATTTTATGGGGCTTTACAAGAGGGCGCAAGAAAAAGGCCCAGTCAGAGGAAGCCACCCCAATCAAGAAAAAGCCCAAAAGCCTTCCATACCATGAATACCTGGTAGTAGATTTTGACCAGGCTCAGGCCAATGCTTTTATTAGAGTCTTCAAGAGCTCCCCTCAGGGATGCTACTTTCACTTTTGGCAGGCACTCTGCTGCCGCCTTCAAAAGTGCTCTCACTTCATGAGCTGGTCTACACTGAAGGCACAAAGGAAGCAAAGGACGTGTTTAACTGCTTTGCTGCCCTTGCCCTTGTGTGGAAGGAGGAGACAAATGCCTTCTACAACGCCCTCCTCCACCATCCCTACATTATTGCCAACCAGGCAGCCTTTGCTCCATTCATAGAGTATTTTGAAACTCAATGGGTTGGAGTTTTTCAAGGAGCACGCCGCATCAGAAAGGGTGGTGACTCAATCCAGTGGAACTGCTTTAAGCAGGTAAAGGATGGCCTAATCAAGACCACCTCTTCTCTTGAAGGGTGGTATAGTCAATTTGCCACAAGGGTCCAGGTTCAGAAGCCCAAGTTCAACAAAATCATGGTGCATCTTGAAACCCAGCAGACCATCTCTGCCCGCCTCTATAAAACAGGCATGAAAACCAAGGGTGATCCCCCCAAGCAGACTAAAGCAGTGAAAAAGTATACAGAGATTAGCAAGGTGATCCTTGCCTACTATCCCAAGGATAGCAAGCTTGAGCATCTCCAAGCTATCTCAGTTGCTCTTTCAACCAATGTATGATCCTTCCTCAATAAACTATTCTTTATCTTCTCTCTTATTTCCTTTAATTTTATCATTATTTTAGTTTTATTTAGTATTTGGTACAATTGTATGCTTATTTTAAAGTATAATTTGTAGTTAAAATTTATGAAAATAGTTGTTTTAGGGATTATTTTAACTTTTGGGCTTTACACAACCTTTTTGCTACTAATTGACCCCATTTTTATTGCAGATTTGGAAGCCTGATGTTTTTCTAAATTTTATTTTTTGAGAATATTTTGGGTTATTTTTGGAGTTCTAAAAATCTAAAATTTTAAAACTGTTTTTCCTTAGTCAAAATGCCGTAAATCAAAATGGCGTTTTTACTAGTAAATTGAGATAGCAGAAATTTTAGATGCTATATTTTGAGATGGCGTTTTTTGAGATGGTGTTTTCAAAATGGCATGTCCTACTGGCAGTGGAGCTACCCTTCATCTGGTGGCTCAAGAAAACCCAGTATTTAGAATTTGAGCCATCCTAGGAGTCAAGTAATCCACTGAGGATGTGGCTGTACTTGTATCCATTGGTAAAATCTGGGTTTGTTTGATAGTAGACAAAACCCTTGGCTGAAACAGCCAGAAATGCACCAATGAACGTCCCCTTCTTGACCTTCTTCCTTCTATTCTTGGCGGCAGCTTTTCCTTACTTGCCAAAATCATCAAAAGTTATTGATAGCTTGTAATAGGAGATAAACATGACATCATCAGTTAGACTAGTCAGGCATCAGACCAGGGTTGATTCAATGGTGGTGTCATACGGGGAATCCTCAGTGCCATCACATTGGTCACCGGCAAAATTGGTAAGAACCCGTATAGAAGCCACCTTCCCATACATCCAGAGCTGCACCATGCTCTCAGACACCCAAATGCCATGGTGTGCAAGTTGCTTCCAGACCTGGGTCAATGGAAGCTTGGGATCCTGCTGGAGGAGGTCAAGCATGATTGGGTATGCCTCAGATATTTGTGACCGGGGGCCTTCTTGGGCTTCTTGGCCATCCCAATCAGATCCCCCTGTGTATCAGGTTGTTGAATTCCCACATGAAAGTAGCTTGGGTAAATTGCAACTGGGCAGCAATCTAATCCCAGGACAGACCCTGTAGATTCAGTGCCACAATTTCCTGAAGAATTTGGGCAGTGATGATTTGTTGCTTGGGGCACTGGGCCGGGGGAGCTGAATCCTGATTGGCTGTAGGGGGGCAGGTTGTCTGGTGGCAGGAAGTTGTTCCAAATCAAGGTTGCCATCCTGATTGGTTGGTGGGCAGCTTGTGCAGGGATGGGTACGGGAGCAGGGGCAGAGCTAGACACTATGTGACTACTGAACAAGTCAAAGCCATAGTGGTTGGTGGTCAGGTACAGGTCAGCTTCCTTGTTGCCCGCCTCAAAGTCTTGGGTATAAACGGGTGCCACCACGCCCTGAGCCTTGCCTCCATTGAAGCTGGCTTGGCTGCTTGTGTTGTTGAAGATGTTGCTGTTGAAAACCATATTGAAAAAAAACCTAGGATAAAATTACTAAAAGTAGAAATTTTAAATTTAATGATTAATTTTTATTGTAATCTTGAGTCCATATTTGGATGGTTCTCAAAACCATTCCATAAAAATCTGGAGCCATGAAAATGAATAAAATGCCTCTGTTCCTAAATTGGATAGCTAAGATTGCTGTTAAACTGTTATTTTTCTATTTTAGGCTGCTCATACTACCCATCTTGTGTGAGCTCATTTTGTTTTGTTCTTGTGGAATCTTGCTTCTATATTGCTTAAATTTTGTTTTATTTTAGTCCTTCTGTTAGTGCCTCATATGAATCCTGATTGGATTATAATATACTCTGGAACAGCATCCATTCATTTCACTTGTTGTGTCAGTTCATTTTGTTTGTGGGTTGAACTACACTGCTTGATGTTTGATATAATTTTGTATAATGGGCTAGTGGAATTTTGTTTTTTGTTTGACAGTTCATTTATTAACTGAAATTTTATAAATTAATTGAATCCTGAATCTCATGCAACTTGGATTTTGTTCAAATCTGAAATCATTTTGTTTAAATCTGAGGTATTTTTGGTTATTGCCATAGCTTTTAAAACTATTGTACATTTCATGATCATGAAAAGTTTACATCCTCTGATGTGACCCAAGGTGTGGTGGTAGTTTAGTATGGTATCCCCTCTCTGTGTAGTGGGAATATAAGGTGTCTTCTCACCTGTCTCTGCCCGGCAGCAGACGTTACCAGTTTCAGTGGTGAACTGACTTTTGTTGTCCTTCAGCTTGTAAATAGTCATGGAGTTAAGGCCTTTATAACAAGTGGCCTCAGGACATAGATAGAGCATGGGCCAGTCTGGATCTAAGCCATTGTCTCCCATGATAGACGCTACATACAGTCTGGAGAGGGTGTTGGCTGTGACAAGTTTCTTCCCAGGTTTGTATTCAATGCGCAACTGATAGGGGGACAGGTGCTTAACTCAGCCTTCTTGGTGTTGTGTTAAGTGTGTCTGTGTATTGAAGTACTGAAGCAACTTATGATATGTCAGGACGTGGGGTGGAAAGGTGGCACCCTCCAGGTAACAGCACCATTTATTGATGCAGTGCACAATTGCCGCTAGCTCTTTGTCATGAATTGGATAACATTGTTCCAAGTCAGTGAGCTTCCTGGATTTGTAGTCCATAGGGAGAAAGACGCCCCTATCAGTTTACACCCTTAGCACGCCCCCTATGGCTCTGTCAGAGGCATCAGTCTCAAGTCTGTACTGGTAGTTCCAATTGGGGAATTGCAATACAGGTGCAGTTGTAAGTCTTTGCTCCAATGTCCCAAAGACTTGATCTCTGGTAGGGGTCCAGTGGAAGTGTGGTTTTGTGTTTAGGAGCTCAGTGAGGGGTGAAATTAGTTCCCTGCAGTTGAGGATAAACTTCTGCACATAGGCAACCATGCCCAAGAAGTTACACACCTGACCCACATCAGTAAGGGGTGGCATGCTTGTGATTGCCTTAATCTTGGCAGGGAAGGGCTTTATCCCTTGGGCAGGGATGATGTGCCCAAGTAACAAGAGTTCTGACCGGAGAAATTTTCATTTGGAAGGTTTGGCCTTTAGCTGGTTTTTACAAAGGGTGTTGAGGACAGCACAAAGGTGTTGGAGATGTGTGGTTTGATCTTGACTGAAGACAATAATGTTGTCAAGGTAAACAACAACACACTTTTCAATTAAATCTCAAAAGCTCTGTTCATCAACATGGCTAAGATGTAGAGAGTGTTGGTCATTCCAAAGTTCATGACACAACACTCAAATAACCTGTAGCGTGTGTGGAAGGAAGTTTTTGCCTTGTCCCCTGGTGCAATGTGGACCTGGTTGTACCCCGCGGTGAGATAAATCTTATTGAAAATCTTTGCACCTGCAAGTGTGCCAAACAGGCTGTCAATTAGCGGTAAGGGGTATTTTTTTTGACTGTCACCTCATTTAGAGCGCAGTAGTTGGTTACCAATTGGAGGGACCTGTCCTTCTTAGCTACAAAAAAGACTGCAGCCCTGTATGGCAAGAGGAAGGGGCAGATGAAGCCCTTATTGAGAGCGTCCACAAGGTGTTAACAGAGAGTCTTGTCTTCCTTGGGCTTCAAAAAATAAAGGGGAAGTGCTTTAGGCAGCAACCCTTGCAATTGAACAGCATTTTGTATTTCTCTTGGAGGAGGCAACTGGTATAATGTTTCACTGAAGACGTCCTTGTACTCCTTGAGGAGTGCTTCAAGTGCTGGTGGAAGTGTGTGTCACGGTAGGTTCCATGATGCTGGGTATTGTCTGTCCAAGTAAGAAGGCTTGGAAGGCCGGAAAACCTGTATTGAAATTGACCAAGTTAACGGATTTAAACCAAATGGTTGATCAAAAATGGGTCATGGCTGCTCCAGTATGCCAGCTGAAACCAGCTCCCCCTTGTAAACTGACGTTGATAAATCAACGAAATAAGAGGGTCACCCAATATGAGCTTGTTAATCAGCATGGCTGTCAGAAACTGGTCAAACAAGGGTTCTTTGCAACCTGGACTAGATACTTACTTGACAATGTGGAAGGAATAGAAGGTCAAGACTCAGGTGGTATTTTTTAGTCAATTTCTCTGATATATATTGAATAATTTTCCCTGTTTCAACTCTAAGAGTTGAGTCCTCCTAAATTTACTCAATAAAAATCAATTATCCCAAGTTCTAATTTTAAATTTTAAAATGCATCCTGTGATTGGGTTGTTGCGGTATATTCCATACAATCTGATTCTGAACCAAATCATTTCAGGAAGATGGGGCCCTGCATCTGGAACTTTGTTGTTGGTGCCGCTAAATGTCAATTTCATGCCAGCCAATTTTTTAGCTCCTCCCCCCATTCTTGAAACAGAAAATTGTGTCACTTCCCAATGCCCAGGATTTTACTCTGAAGATGCATTGATGCTTTCTCAAGTCATTTATCTTGGTTTACTTTGGTTAGGACTAATTGTTCTACTTAATCCTGGAGTTACAATTGGAAATTTCACAAAAAATATCTGAAGCTGAGTTGGTGGTTAATCATCAATTCTATGTGGATTTGGGTGGTAATTCCCCATCACTTAGAAACAGCTTCATATTATCCATTGATTTCTGTCACATTACTCAACTCTTCTACGTCTGAGTTTTTAGAAGCAGTTTGTCATGAATTTGTGTTTCTTTTCTCCTGCTCTGTTGAGATATCTGCATTTACCATGTTTATTTGCATCAGTTCATTTCTAAGTTTTCAGTTTGGGCTTTTCTTTAATTTGTGGTTTCCATCTCTGGTTGCAGTTGTGGAGACTGGATCCTCTGTTTCCTATTTCCGTTGCGTCATGTCATTTTGGCGTCCAGATTATTTTCCTGCTCCACCCACTTATGAAATTTTGTGTGAAGTTTTGTCAGCATTATTGTTTTATTCTGGCTCTAGCCTTAGTCACAAATCCCAAGTTTACCATGTGATGACAAAGGTTTCTGAAGATGTCCGTGAATGGTTGTTGTCCGTGGTGGAGCGCAATCCACATGTTTTAACTGAGAGTTCATCTCTTTACCCTTTGTTAAAAAAATTGTGTGTATCTATTGAGGAGCTCAAAGTATATTGTAAGCTGTACGCCTTCCATCAGGGTACAACTCTGCTTTTGGTATTCCTTCCTCAGTTTCCTACCTACTGCCGTACAATTGATGTTCCCAAGGTGAATAAACTCTCAGTGTTGTGGTTAGCAGTTGACCAGACTACCCAGGATTTGGCAGTTTTAGATTCTCTGTTAACCACAACTGAGGCCCTGGTAAGCCAAATTCTTTCTCTGGTCTCAAATCTGTCTACTTCCAAACAAGGTACGTTGGTAATTGAGGATAAACCTGCTGTGCGCTCTTGGTTTTCTGGTCCTTGCTCTGCGGTAGTTCATTCCAACCAAAGCCAAGATTTTTCTCCCCCTAGCTTGTCTCAGCTACAATTGGCGGTGGTGAACAAACCCAGTGATGTAAAGGAGGCCCCCGTAGTGTCTGGTCCTGATAGTTCCTTGGCAATGCTTCAGCATGTTGTACCTGCAAAATCTTCTGTTATTACGTCTGAAGAGTTGCCCCATGTTCCCATTGATTGTGATAACCCTGTTCTTCCAGCTGCTGTACAAGAAATGATTGAGTGTTACTTCCAGGATCATCCTGCCTCCTTAGCTGCCGTCCATACCACCAATGGAAAACAAGACCCTGCCAAGATTGCTACCTTTGCTGCAAATAAATCTACTTCTGGTTACTTCTTTTTCTATGGAAGCATTGATAATGGTCAGACTATCTATCAGCCAGCTATTTTGTTGGATACAGGTGCTTCCAAAAGTTTCATGAGTGTGGAGACTGCCAACTTGCTACAACTCAAGTACCACCTGGGATTGCTTGTTAGGAGTGGGAACTGTCAGACGTTTCCCTCTTTCCAGCTGAAGAAGCCAGTTACTTTTATAGTTGCAGGTCAGTCTTTTACTGCAAGGTTTTCTGTTTTCCCTGTTCTTATGTATCCTATCACTTTGGGAGTGAGTTGGTGGAGAGATCATAATATATCAACCTTACTGGAGAAAAATGAGCTGCAGGTGGAACACTATTTGGGTATAACTATTTGTATTCCACTGTTGGATATGTCTGGATTAGAGCAATTGACACAGACCATACAATTGTTTCCTGTCCCTGTCCTCATAAGTTCAGATTTACTGGCATGCTTGCAACCCTGGTCCACAGTATTTGATGCCACCAGAGGCAAGGTCCTTCCCAAGCACACTCAGTTTGACTTTGACTTTAAGTTTACTGTTGATCTGATCAGAATTGTGTCTCCTATTTACCCTTTAACCTTGAAGGAAGACGCATGTTTGGAAGAGTGGACTTGTGACATGTTGGCAAAAGGCTACATTTTTAAGAAGGCTTTTTTGATCTGCTCCCCGTTACTGTTTGTTCAGAAGTCTGATGGGTCCCTTTGTCCTTGTGTTGACTACAGGAATTTGAATAAAATTACAATTCCAGATCCTTATCCTTTACCTCTCAAAGCACAGATCTCTAGGTGTGTTGAGAAGGCCAAGGTATTCTTGAAACTTGATCTGTTGAATGCTTTCAATCAGATCAGGATTGCAGAAGGAATGGAATGTTTAACAGCATTCAGAACTAAGAAGGGTATCTTCCAGTTCCGTGTAATGCCTTTTAGATTGAAGAATGCCCTGGCTTGCTTTCAGCAGTTAATTGATTCAGTCCTGGGGGATCTCCTAGGTGTTTGTGCTATTGCATATATGGATGACATCTTGGTGTTTTCTCCAGATGAGGAGTCCCATAAGGCCCACTTGTTGGCAGTTGTAGAGCGCATTCTCCAAGCAAACTTGATCATCAAAAGGAGTAAGTGTGAATTTTTTAAACATAGGGTACCTTTTTGGGTAATATTATCTTTGAGAATGGCCACACCATTGCCCCTGACAAGGAAGCTGCAGTTTGAGAGTATGCTACGCCAGTGACAGTATCCCAACTTTGTAGTTTCTTGGGTACATGTATGTTCTTGAAGAAATTCACTCCCCACTTGTCTGAGGTGGCTGCCCCTTTATATTTGGCTAGTGGAAAGATGACTTTAGTCTGGACGCCTGAGTGTGCAAGTGCCTTCTCAGCAGCCAAGGCTCTTTTGTTGTCCTGCCCAGTGTTAAGACATGTGAATCCTGAGCTTCCTTTTGTGGTTTCCACCAATGCATCTAAATACGCTGTGGCTGGTGTGCTGTTGCAGACGGCTAGTGACAGGATTGAGAGACCTGTAGAGTATTTCCCCTGGAAGATGGAGGCTTGAGAACGCAACTATATAATTTACAACAAGGAATTGTTGGCTGTAGTGGAATTGTTAAAGCATTGGCACCACCATCTCATGTTGGCACATCATCCATTTGTAGTAAGAACTGACCACAAAGATCTTCTATATTATTGACAACCCAGGGTTTTGCTGGGTTGCCAATCCAGATGGCATGGTGATCTGACAAGATACAAGTTCTGCTACAAGTTTATTAAGGGATCTGACAATCACTTGGTCAATGCTCTAAGCAGGAATCCTTCCCATCTCCCAGATGCTAGTATGGATGCCAAGTTTAACACACATACTATGATTCCAGAAAAGGCTGTGGTGCCTTTTGTATTTCTTCTGCCAGCTATGTTGGCCACCATGTCCTTAGCTGAGGGCGCAGACCTGGACTTATATTACAAGGTTAAGTTTCTGCAACCTTTGTCCAAAGGCTATGATTGGCTATTAGAGCTAGCATGTGCAAACCCAGTGGGTCAGCCTCAGGGTTATCATAAGATTGGTCCAGTCCTATATCATCAAGGTTACTTGTGGGTTCCTGAGGGCACTATTTGGGATGAAATCATGGAGGCTAATCATACCTGTCCAACAGCTGGTCATCCAGGGAAAAACAAAACAGTGGAACTTATCCGCCGCCAGTTTTCCTGAAAAGGTTTGACTGTTCAGGTAGCAGCTTTTGTTTGAGATTTCCTAGTATGTGTTTGATCCAAGGCCAGTTGGAATAAGACTACTGGTTTACTGGTTCCACTTCAGCCTGCTGCGGGTCCCTGGACATCTGTGTTGGTGGATTTCATCAGTGTGCTTCCCAATTCTAATGGGTTTAACGCAATCATGGTGGTAGTTGATTGTTTCACAAAGATGGCATAATTTGTACCTTGCTCAACCACAATTACTTCAGTGGAAACTGCTAAGTTATTTGTGAACAGAATCTTCTCCCTACATGGCATCCCAATGGAGATTGTAAGTGACTGTGGTCCTCAATTTATTGCTCAGTTCTGGGAAGCTTTTACTGGAATCCTTGGTATCAAATTGTGCCGCTCTACTGCTTTACACCCCCAATCCAACAGACAAACAGAGAGGGTAAACCAAAGTTTGGAGGTCTACCTGCGTTGCTACACTAATGCGCAACAAGATGACTGGTGTGATAATCTACCCATGGCAGAGTTCACATATAATAACGCCCTGCACGCGTTAACTCAAGTATCGCCATTTTATGCCAATGTGGGTTATAATCCTTCTTCCAACATGGGTCCTTGTTTGGTTAGCAACGTGGAGGCTGCAACTGATCAAGCCGCTGCATTGAAGCGGGTCCATCAGGAGCTCCAAGTTACTCTTGCCGCTGCCGTGACAACTTACAAGGAATACACAGATTGTAAGCGCCAGGAGGGTCCAACTTACAGGCCAGGTGATCTAGTCATGGTTGATGCTTGCAATATGAAACTTAAGGTTCCCTATTGTAAATTAGGTCCCAAGCAAGTTGGCCCCTTCAGGTAGAACATCAGATTAGTCCCTCTGCCTATCGGCTAGATTTACCTCCTGCTTTCAAGATTTTCCACACCTTCCATGAATGTCTTCTTACTTCCTTCAAAGGAACAGATACTCCCTCTTCCCAACCCATTCTTGTGAAAGGTGAACCTGAGTATGAGTTGAATTGTATTCTGGCTTCCCGCAAGAAATGCCGCTGTTTGGAATATTTGGTGTCTTGAAAAGGTTATCCTGATTCTGAAAACTCCTGGGTTCCCCACTACAACTGTTCCAATTCCTCAGATCTGATCCATGAGTTCTACAAGCGCAATCCCACTGCTATTAGTCACCCTTAACTTACCCTAGGCACAATGAAACTCCCACCTGCCCATAAGAATTTCTCCTTATCCCATCTCCCAGATGGTGGTATTGTGCCCAAGGCTAAAGCGGAGGGTAATGTCACAGTAGGTTCCATAATGCCAGGTATTGTCCGTCCAAGTAAGAAGGCTCAGAAGGCTGGAAAACCTTTATCAAAATTGACCAAGTTAACAGATTTAAACAAAACGGTCAATTGAAAATGGGTCATGGCTGCTCCAGTATGCCAGCTGAAACCAGCTCCCCCTTGTAAACTGACGTTGATAAATCAACGAAATAAGAGGGTCACCCAATATGAGCTTGTTAATCAGCATGGCTGTCAGAAACTGGTCAAACAAGGGTTCTTTGCAACCTGGACTAGATACTTACTTGACAATGTGGAAGGAATAGAAGGTCAAGACTCAGGTGGTATTTTTTAGTCAATTTCTCTGATATATATTGAATAATTTTCCCTGTTTCAACTCTAAGAGTTGAGTCCTCCTAAATTTACTCAATAAAAATCAATTATCCCAAGTTCTAATTTTAAATTTTAAAATGCATCCTGTGATCAGGTTGTTGCGGTATATTCTGTACAATCTGATTCTGAACCAAATCATTTCAGGAAGATGGGGCCCTGAATCTGGAACTTTGTCATTGGTGCCACCAAATGTCAATTTCATGCCAGCTGATTTTGTAGCTCCTCCCCCCATTCTTGAAACAGAAAATTGTGTCACTTCCCAATGCCCAGAATTTTACATTGAAGATGCAATGATGCTTTCCAAAGTCATTTATCTTGGTTTACTTTGGTTAGGACTAATTGTTCTACTTAATCCTGGAGTTACAATTGGAAATTTCACAAAAAAATATCTGAAGCTGTGTTGGTGGTTAATCATCAATTCTATGTGGATTCGGGTGGTAATTCCCCATCACTTAGAAACGGCTTCATATTATCCAGTGATTTCTGTCACAGAGGTGGTGGTCAACAAAGAGGCTGCAGTGGGCTTGGAGCAGATGACTTTGACCAAACACTGGTTAAAGTCAAGCTTCCCCCTTGAAATTGTATGTACCGGTCTCTGTGAGTCTGACAAATATGGTGTTGTGAAATAGTTTGCTCATATTGACAGGGTAGATCTGGAAGCCCACCCCGTTTCTGTTGAGGGTGATTATAGAAATATCTCAGTTGATATATGGGCAGCTGTACCAGAGCCAGTCAAGGCCAGCAACTATGTATTAGCTGAGCCCTGTCATGATTGGCCCAGAGAGCTTAACCTGGACAATCCCCATTCTCACAGAGAAGGGTACTGTCTTGTGGATAATTGCAACTCTGCGGGAGTCAGCTACTTGTACTGCCTTGAACCTGCTGGGAATTTGATCTAGTTGCTGAGAATCTGCAAAATTCTGATTGAACATGGTGTAATTGGCCCCAGAGTCTACCAAAAATTTGTGGGTGTTCCCACGGAAACAGAAGGGGTAGGACAAGCAGGTGGTTTTATTGGAATAATGACTTGCTTGGAGAGTGGGGTTATTGCTGTGGACCTGGAATACATTGAGAGTTTCAACAGTGTGCACATTGTAATCACAGGGGTTTTTTGCGAGGAGGGATTGAGAGTGAGGGTCAAGTGGGGTTGCAGAACCTCTTGTATCTACAGCCCCCAGGATTTTCCCAGGTCCTCAACCTGAGCTATCTGGAGCTCTCCCTTGCAGAAGCTCTTAGCCCCATTCTTCTGCTGACGGGATTGGCGCTAGCCCACCTGATTGTGGGCACTGCCAGGTGCAGGAAAAGACTGAGGGGGTATGTTGTTAGACCTGTGGAACCCCATCAAAGCTTGATTGTTGGCCTCCACAATGGCCTTATAGCAGTTGTCAATGGAGGTACAGCGCCATACAGGAACTCATTTGCAAATATGGGGCTTAAGCCCATTGACTATGAGAGTGAGCAACATGGCATTTCCGTTGGTGACTGCTTCCAGGGCGGCGGCAAGGGCTTGCTGCCAAGCTGCAAGGTACTTGGGGACGGATCCTGTTTGTTTGATTGCCAGGAGGGGGGTTCTCACTATGATGGGTAAAATTTTTCACTGTAATGGGATCTGGCAGCGTCCCTGAATGTTGCTCACATGACATCTTGCTCTTGTCTTGCCCAGTTGGTAAACCACACTGCATCAGGTTCTGTAAGGCGCCCAGATGCGGTGGCAACCCACATGGGCTCAGTCACTTGGAAGATTCAAAGGCGGGTTTCTGTATAATGGAGCCATCTAACAATGTCAGCCCCTTCCACACCACCCACAAAAGACTTGAGATGGAGGCTTAACATGTGTTTCAAAGGTCTAATTAAGGCAGGGTGACACTTGTGTTGCGCTGCCCAAGGCAGAGGCAATTGTACACACTTTTAAGCACCAGCTGGTCCTGGTAGATAACATATTCTTTGGGGATTTTCCCCTTGAGGATTAGAAGGAAATTTTCTTGGTGGGGAGTAGCCATACAGCCTGTACTTTGTCCTTTCTTGGAGAAATTTTTCTCTTAGGTAGGTTGTAAACCTACCTCTGCTACCACTGTTGCAACTGAACCAATGAGAGTTCAGTATTTGATTGGGGAAGACAACAGTTCAATAGAAAGGACAATAATGAATAGAATAAGATGTACTTTATTGTAGAATGTTGTTACTAATATAACATATGAGGAAAGTCACACAGCCACAGGGGGTGGCACAGTGGCAGGTTTCATGTAAGGTTTGAGGTCAAGGAATAACTTGTGCAGGGATCAGCAAGGTTGAATTGGTAGCACTCCTAATTAGGAGAAAGTGTCCACAATTTATCATTACCATCAGATTTATCCATGCTGTTAGATATGTCTTGGGGCAACTCATTGAGCGCCCCCTGTGTATTGTAAGATATGTTGGCAGGCAAGGAGGGAAACTTGGTTGCAACATGAGGTATGATTTAAACTTAAATCAACACTAATGTTTGAACTTAGGCTGTTGCTTGATGTGAAAGAGGCCTCAGATTCAATCTCTGTCCCTGACAAAACTAGTTCAATTAGTTCAACCAGGAGGAAATTTTAAGGTAGTTTAGGGAAATTACTACCAACTTATCTTAAAAATTTATGGCTATTATTTACAACCCCTAGAGATCACAATGATGAGAGTTCATATTATTTGTTTTTTTAGCTAATTCACTAGTGACAGAACATTTGAAATAAGGTTTCTGACAGAGGCACTTTCCAGAGGAATTACTATAAGGAGGCTGGAAAACAGGGTCATAAAAAAGGCAAGTGGTGTCAGAACAATTGGTTTCACATGACTTTCTTGATTTAGAATGTGTCTTTGTGTGGCCGTGATTCTAACTAGGAATGCTTTGGCTCAGCCCCAGCTAGCTTCTGGCTCTGGGCTGCTACAGCCAAGCCAGAATTGCTATATATTTAAATATCCTTAGATAAGTCTTTGAAGTGGGTGTCCCAGTACAAGAAACTGGCAAAAGCTGCCCAGGGCTTAGCTAATGCAGCCCTAATTCCAACCAAGTTTGCAGAAATAAAGCCCAAAATATACATGCAGTTAAAATACAACTTGATTATCACATTTGGAGCACCAGCAGTTGAGTTTAATGGTACAATAAAACAAGCACAGTGGAACAATTGTTATGCTTTTTGCATTACAGTGCCTCAATTATTTGAGATTATAGGGCACAGGACATATTGCCAGAATAAAGTCATATGTGAGGATATGAGTAGTATTGTATCAGAAGAGCCAGGATTGAATGGAACCATGATTATTGCCTGTGCAATGGCTTCTGATCGCGCAGAAGCACTTAAGGGTTAGGATAAAAGTCAACCAGATTAAAGATAAAATAAAGATGGTTCAAAGATGATTTTATTGTAAATGATTAATTCTTATTATACCTTCTACAAGGGTAATCTCTGGGCTGCTAGCAATGTCTTCTAGGACATTCTAACACATTTCCTAATTTGGGTAATTATTAATCTAGGTTTGGTGCTTCTTGCATGTCAACCAATAGAATATCTTCATCTTCACCTAGCACAGGTGATCCTTGCTGGTGTGGAATAATTTAGTTACTTCAGGATCACTTCCTGCTTCCTTGGCATACCACAAGCTTAATGCTTATTAATATGATAAATATGGGAATTTGATATTATGGGGAATCAAACTCAGCGCCTTGGCGTTTGATGCAAAAGTAAGGCGGCGCTGTGTTGCTTGCAATAATTTTCAGTTGGCGTGACGGCGCTTGACGTAAAAAAAGTTTGGCGCCTAATCCAATTGTAAGGCGGCGCTTTGTGTATTTTTAAAGTGCCGCAGCGGCAAATCATGTATCATTTAATTGCCATAGCAGTGCTTATCATTGGCTAGTTTAAGGCTCAGGTCAGCATACTACTGCTGATCCAGTATGTGTATAATTTATAATACCAATTTATGTTATTTGGTAGCTGCAATTCATATCCGCAAGCTCTGTTATAATTAGTATAATTATATTTTGTACTACTAATTTATGGATTTGGTTGTAGCAATCCCAATCTGTGGGCTCCATCATAATTGGCATCATTGCTTGGTCAAAATTCCTAACATATCCCCTCACTTGACCAAGCACTACTTCCTTTCTTCCTCAGATGAACCCAACCAGTAACAACAACAACAACTGCCAAAGTATGCACCAAGCATACAATGCTATGATGGCCACCATGGGCAAGGCAGAGCGTAATGCCTTCCTCAAAATGCCCTGCTCTGTGAGGATTGCCTTCCTCAACTGTCTTCACTCCAGCAAGGAACAATTCTGCGAGCAAGACTGCGCCACCACCGTGGCTGGCTCTGTCCCTAATTCCAATCCCAGCTCTGATGCTGGTGATCTTTTTGAAGAGAATTCCTTATTTGATGAGCCTCCTCCTGTCCCCAGTGTGCCTCCTATCTGTGGTCCTTCTGGCGCTTTGCGCCCATTCCTGCAGTGCTTGCCTTCCTCTGGTGAGCCTCCTGCCACCCCATCATTGATGCTTTGCGCTTGGCGCAAATTGGACAAGGTCCCAATGGACTACCCCAATCTGTTGAGTAAGTTTGGTGTGTGTCATCACAAAGAGACAATTTATAGCTTTGTCCAAGCCATGCACTCTGATGAGGATGCCATGACTCCTATCTGTGCTGGTGAGCTCTACCACAGCTGATATGATGCCTCTTGCTTGGCCGCTAAGGTGCGCCTTGGCCTGCAGTCTGCTTCCTTGGTGCCTGTCCAGATCTCTGCCCAACACGCCCACACCATTGCCATCTGTAACAACTTCATAGGTGAGATGACTTGGATTTGGGCCCTCAAGCTTGCTGCTGACCTGGCATTCCACCAGACCCTGGACCTTCCTATCCAGGCCAACACCAGTTGGCGCTTCTTGGCTACCTATAAGGTGTTCCTTCAGGCAGTGAGCACTGGCGACACCAGTCTATATCTTCCCTTGGATGCCGCTAAGTGCCACTTCATGTGGTACGCCCCCAATAGCTGCCAGCCTGGCCGGCCAGGGTACGCTGGTTGTTGCCTGGAGCACTATTGTGCTCTGGATTATCAGCTCCAGGTTCCGTTGCCACTAGCCTACTCCTATATGGAGGACACCCTGATGAACTGCCTGTCAATTGGGGCTGCATTCTCCTCTTGTGGTGGTTGGGGCTGTCTTGTGCCTGTGAGCCAGCTCTGCATCCTGCTCTGCAACTGGTCTTCCATGTTGCAGAACTCCCAATTGGTCTGGGCTCAGATGCTGGTGATCTTGGCGCATGTGTGTCAATGCCTCAATGATGATTGGTACCTCTTTCCTGCCCACAAGTGCCCTGTTGTCAATATCCAACACCCTGCAAAGCATCCCCAACGTGCTGACTGCCAAACCACTCCCCCCTGCTGCATCCTCCTCCCAGCTGCGCAGAGGCGCCCCTGCTCCCAGAGACTGTCCCCAGTAAGCTTCCCTTTGCAATAAAATTGCTTGGCTCCTTATTCTTTTTTATTATCTTTTTAATTTTATCTTTTTTTCTCATTCTTTATTTTCATCATCTTTTTGTATATTTTTAATTTCTTATTTTTCATTTTCTTCCTTTGAATCTTTTTTGGAGACATGGTGCCCATTCTGTTGACTGAGCGCCTAGTATTTTGTTTATAACTGTGTGCCTGTTTGGGTCTTTCTGGCAACTTCACAGGTCTGGCCCCCAGGAATTTGACTTATAGTTATTCTTCTGAAGTAGCATATTGCTCCCCTTCCTAGAGAAGGTTTACGTAAAGTAACAGTACTATTGGTTGCGCCTAGAGAACTCCTGTATGACTCGTTGTCTTAGTGAGATTTTGGTTGGCGCCAGAGTAAGCAACTGGTTGTTTGTTGCCAATGTAGAGGTGGCCAGTGCTTCTCAAGTCTCTGCAAGAGTAGGGTATCCTTTGAGTCCTTTGACTTCTTAGGCCCTTAATCCAGCAAAGGTGGCTGGTACAGTTCAAACCTGTGAACACTCTTGTTTGCTTCCGTAATATCAAATGTGCTTTGAGCACAATCATGTAGCAAGGTAGGTATAACAACTTGCTGCTTAAAGCAATTCCATGAACCAATGTAGACCTTTAGCGCGCCCATACAACAGGGTTGGTGTAACAACCTGCTGCTTGGTAGTGCTTCAATGAAACAATGTGTGCCTTAAGCGTGCTCATTCAGCAGGGTTGGTGTAACAACCTGCTGCTCAGTAGCGCTATCAAGCATTTTTACAAGGACATCAAATGTATTTTTGTACTTCAATTGTGTATCCTTTTAGACTTGTACCACAGCATGAACTGGAAACCTGAACTGACGCCTTCCCATTGGCATTATGTGTTGCTTCATATGATGCTGGTCTCTATTGCACTCAGATGTGCTGCCTGCAGTTACCAGTGGTTTTCCAATTGACTCCTTCTTCTATAGGCAAATGTGTGCCCTCTGTAGTGAGCACCATTGTTACGCTTTTTGCATTACAGCGCCACAATTATTTGAGATTATAGGGCACAGGACATTTTGCCAGAATACAGTTATATGTGAGGATATGAGTAGTATTGTATCAGAAGAGCCAGGATTGAATGAAACCATGATTATTGTCAGGGAACCAACCCTGGCTGGCCGGCTCGCTAGCGTCTGGGAACTGGCGGGTTGCAAACTGGGTGGGCAGGGCCCACCAAAGGATTGGTGCTAACTTAATGAGGTAGGACATTGACTTGCCCAACCACAACCACAGACCGGTGGTGGGGACAATAGTATCTATTACTCCCGTGAGAGTTATGTAAAAAATTCCAAAAAGCTTGTTGGTATGGTCCAGTGGGAGTTCAGCGGCGGAGGCGGGTATTGGCTTGGAGGTGACAGGTGGCTCTATGTCTATTTGGTAGGCAGGGAGAAAGTTGTATTTATCTCTGAACAGGCCAGGTTTGGTAATGTACCAAGGGCCTTCCCAGTTGTATTGGGTTCTCTCAGTGATTCCGGCCCAGGGGTCCTGGGCTAGTATGTTGTTGATGGTATAGTCTCTGTACTCAGACTTTAGAGGTACACTGTGAAGTGGACGGGACCAAAGGGAGCACCTGGCGGGCGGTACGTAGCTGGCGGGTCAGCAGGGGATTAGAGGATCTTTGAGTGAATTGACAGGTTACAAGAATAAAATACGGCAATAATTGGGGAAACCAATATCTCATAACCTTTATTTAAAAATGACAATGGAGTTTTGGTCTTGGCCTGACAGGTATTTATCCCAAACTGCCAGGCTTCACTTTTTGGTCGGGTTTTCTGGACTCAGGCGGGTTGGCATCAGGTGTCTCAGATGGCAGTGTGGCACTTGGCACTGGCAGTTTGCCACTGGCCGCTTTGGGGTGAGAAGACTTCAAATCCTTCTGTTTATTGATTCAAGTGTTGGGTGCCTCTTTGGGCTCAGTGCCTTCCCCGGGACTTTGGGAGAGTTTGGAATAATTCCCAGGGGGAGATTTTTCTATTTCACTGGGCAAAATGCCGGTGTCAGGCGTTGGCACCTTGGGGGAATTCTTGGCATCTTGCACTGGCAGTTCTCTTGCAGAATCCTGGGGACAGCTAAGGGTTTGGGTCCTGGCAGGCTGGTAGCAACTTCTTTAATTAGTAGTGGGTTGTTGTGTTCCCAGCCTATGAGTCTGGCGGTCCGCAAAATGTTTTATCCAGGGTTTGACTCTGGTTCCGTATTTTGAGATTTAGGAGCATCCAAATTGTCATTCCTGACAATTATTGCCTGCGCAATGGCTTCTGATTGAGAAGAAGCACTTAAGGGTTAGGATAAAAGTCAACCAGATTAAAGATAAAATAAAGATAGTTCAAAGATGATTTTATTGTGAATGATTAATTCTTCTTATACCTTCTGCAAGGGTAATCTCTGGGCTGCTAGCAATGTCTTCTAGGACATTCTAAAATGCCCCTAATTTGGGTAATTATTAATCTAGGTTTGGTGCTTCTTGCATGTCAACCAATAGAATATCTTCATCTTCACCCAGCACAAGTGATCCTTGCTGGTGTGGAATAATTTAGTTACTTCAGGATCACTTCCTGCTTCCTTGGCATACCAAAAGCTTAATGCTTATTAATATGATAAATATGGGAATTTGAGATTATGAGGAATCAAACCCAGCGCCTTGGCGCTTGATGTAAAAGTTAGGCAACGCTGTGGCGCCTGCAATATTTGCCAGGCGGCGCCGCGGCGCTTGCAATAATTTTCAGTTGGTGCTTGACGTAAAAGTAGTTTGGCACCTAATCCAATTGCCAGGCAGCGCTGCAGCGCTTTGTGTATTTTTAAAGTGCCGCAGGTGGTGAATCATGTATCATTTAATTATTGCAGCGGCGCTTATCATTGGCTAGTTTAAGGCTCAGGTCAGAAGACTACTGCTGATCCAGTATGCATATAATTTATACTACCAATTGATGTTATTTGGTAGCTGCAATTCATATCCGCGAGCTCTGTCATAATTAGTATTGTTGTATTTTGTACTACTAATTTATGGATTTGGTTGTAGCAATCCCAATCTGTGGGCTCTGTCATAATTGGCATCATTGCTTGGTCAAAATTCCCAACAACAATCAAACACTTGCAAAATTGTTTCATTGTTCCTTACATAAGTGGATATTATTTATCTGATTCATATCCAGAATGCAACAGACCTGTTCCTACTTGCTGCCCTCCTTGCCTATCAATAAAGTCATCATCAGGTGACAGAAAAATCTCATTTTGCCAAGCTGTATGGGCAAGAGGCAGCTACTCTCTTGATCTTGAGACACCCTCTGATAGAATTTGATGCAACCATCAATCCCAACCCCCATGTAACGGACTTGACTAATAGAACCATTGATATATAGGCCATGACATACACTTCTTCATACAAGACTAGGGTTTTAGAGCTGTCTCCTTCCTATGCATCACAATATGCCCTTTCTGAGTTATATGTGTGAATTTGGTATTTCACCATCAGAATTATTTGAAAAGGCCAGGCTCATAAGCTGGATTCTCTTGTGTTGGTCCCTGTGAAGTCATCTTTAAGAAAAAGTTGAGTATACCATTAAGTTGCTGTCTTCATATTGATCTTTCTCCTGAGTGCATGTTAAGTTCCTTTGCCAGTATCAGCTCCTCTGTTCAATCTCAAGAGGGAAAATAACATGAGCTGTGGCATTTGCAGTATTTTGATATCAATTTCAAATCATGATACCTGCAAAGATGTGATGGGGTTTGCGTTTGATTTCAACAACTGCTCCATTGCTTAACCGGGGCTTTAATGATGCCCACACATTTGGGGTTGTGTCACATGATTTATTCTGATCCCAGTACCATGGTAGGCGCCCCACCCCCTCAATCTTTCTAATAAGGTATCAGCGCTCCAACTAGCTATAAAAGCCCTGATCCTGTTTCAAATGAAGACAAGTTTATCCACATGTGTGTTGGCTTTTATCTACTTCAGCGCCTCTTCCCTTTTTACCGAGAGGAAACTCTCCTTGCCCTTTCCAGGAAGTCAAGGTAAACCATCTTAATTTTGCCCTGAAGGCTAACTCTTGGCAAATTCAACCCTCAGACCCTTTGTTACAAAGGTTCCCTGCCGCGCCATCTTGGATGTTGAACTCAAGAGCGGAACACTACACTCTCAATGCGGATTATCACAGGTCCTGTATGATTGACCTTTGATACCATGTGACTGAGCCTATTGGGGCAGTACTGGTGGGCTACCGGCCATGATAATCTTCTTTAAATAGATCTTTATTAGAGCTCTTCAAGAGCAGCAGTATGAAGGGCTGCTGCCTTAGGCAAAGTGGGGATACAAAGGTCAATTTAACGCTGCCACACCACATATTGGATTGTCTATTTGGTCTATGCTGGAAATCCAACTGCAAGGGAGGTCCAATGAATCACCATTACATCATACTGGGGGAAATTTTAATGTTTTAGTTATAATTGGATGTGACTATCCTGGTCCATGCTAGAAAATTCCACAATGAGGTCAGGTCCAATAATAACAAAAATATAGAGGCAGGGCAAGCAATAGCAACATAAATCAAACCTGTGTTGCAACTGAGATTCAAACCTTGCCTGCTAACGTATCTTACAATACACAGGGGGCGCTTGATAAGTTGCCCCTTGACATATCTAACGTTATGAATGAATCTGATGGCAATGTCAAATGGCGGGCACTTCATCCTAATTAGGAGTGTTGCCAATTTGACCTGCTGATCCCCGCACAAGTTATTCCTCGGCTCCAAACCCTACATGGAACTCCCCACTATGCCACCCCCTTGTGGCTTCCCCATTTAGTATATTAATCACAATATCCTACAATAAACGACACCTTATCCTTATTATTCTGTCCTTTCCTATTGGACTGTTGTCTTCCCCAATTCCAAGTACTGAACTCTCATTGGTTCAGTTGCAACAGTGGTTGCAGAAGTAGGTTCACAACCTATCTTAAAACAAAATTCCCCCCAAGAAAGGATGAAGTACGGGCCGCATGGCTACTCCACAACAAGAGACGTTCCTTCCAATCCCCAAGGGGGACATTCCTGAAGGTTATGTCATCTACCAAGATCAGCTAGTCCTTACCAGTGTATACAATTGGCTCCGCCTCAGGCAGCGTGACGCTAGTGTCACCCTGCCACAGTTGGATCTGTTGCAACATATGATCAACCTCCAACTAGAGTCCTTTACTGGCGGTGTCAAAGGAGCTGACATTGTCAGTTGGCTCCAGTCCACCAAAACGCGCCTTTGTATCTGTCAGGTTCCCGAGTCCATGTGGGTTGCCACCGCATCTGGCCGCCTTATGGGGGCCGCCGCTTTGTGGTTCACCAACTGGGCCAGCCAGGAGTTTGACGTCACCTGGGCAACATTTGGGACGCCGCCAAGTCCTGATATAGCAAAAACTTCTCTCACATTATCTTGGGGACTCCCCTCTTAGCCATCAAGCAGACTGGTTCCGTCCCTGAGTATCTTGCTGCTTGGCAACAAGCCCTTGCTGCCGCCCCCAAAGCAGTGACCGATGGGAACACCATGTTGCTCACTCTCATTGTCAATGGGTTAAAGCCCCATATTTGCAAGTGGGTTCCCGTTGGCTGCTGCACCTCTATTGATGACTGCTATAAAGCCATTGTAGAGACCAATAACCAGGCTTCAATGGGCTTCTGCCGCACCAACAATGCTCCACCCCAACCATGTCCTGCACCTAACAATGGCCAAGGTCAAGTGGGCTGTCGCCAACCGCGCCAGCAAGAAAGTGCAGCTAAACGCCCCCGCGAGGGGGAGCTCCAGCTAGCACTAATTGAGGACCAGGGAAAAGCCTGGGGGTGTAACAACAAGAGGCCTTACAACCCCGACTGACCCGCCCTCTCAGCCCTTGCTTGCAAAGAACTCCTGCAACTACAATCTTCATGAGGTCAAAACCCTAGACGTCTTTCAGGTCTATAGCAACGACCCCGTGTTGCAAGCTGCTCATTCCGCAAATAAAGTAACACGCTTGTCCTATCCCTTCTGTTTCCGTGGGAACACCCACAAGTTACTGGTAGATACCAGGGCTGATCACACCATGGTAGATCAGGTGTTCACTGACTCCCAGCAATTAGACCAAGTACCCAGCAGATTCAAAGTAGTACGTGTAGCTGATTCCCGCAGAATTGCCATCACCCATGAGACAGTACCCTTCTCTGTAAGAATGGGGAACATCCAGGTTAAGCTCTCTGGACCAATTATGGCAGGCCTCAGCCACAACGTAATTGCTGGCCTCAATTGGCTCTGGCATAACTGTCCCTACATCAACTGGAATACCTCTGTCATCACCCTCAATAGAAATGGGGTGGGTTTTCAGATTTACCCCATGGAAATGAACAAGCTACTACATGACACTGTGTTTGTCATAATGACGTAAACAGGCTCATACAATTTCAAGGGGGGAGACTAGACTTTAACCAATGTTCAGTCAAAGTTATCCATGCAGAACCATCTGCAGTCCCTCCCTTGTCAACATCACCACCACCAGCGCTAGCTGCACTCCTTGAGGAGTACAAGAACGTATTCAGTGAAACACTCAAACAACTACCTCCACCCCGGGAGATCCAGCACGCTGTACAACTTCAAGGATTGTTACCTAAAGCATTACCATTATACCGTCTCATGACAAAGGAAGATGAAACCCTCCACCACCACCTTGTGGACGCGCTTGATAAGGGATTCATTTGCCCCTCGCTCTCTCCATACAGGGTGGCGGTCTTCTTTGTAGCTAAGAAGGACGGGTCCCTTTGCCTGGTCACAGACTACCGCGCCCTAAATGAGGTGACAGTTAAAAATAAATACCCCCCTGCCCTGATTGACAACCTGTTTGATACACTTTCAGGAGAAAAGGTCTTTAGCAAGATTGATCTCACTGCAGAGTACAACCAGGTCCGCATTGCACCAGGGGACGAGGCAAAAACTGCCTTCCACACACGCTACAGGTTGTTTGAGTGTTGTGTCATGAACTTTGGAATGACTAACGCTCCCTCCACCTTTGCCATGTTGATGAACAAAGCCTTTGAGGAACTGATTGGAAAGTATGTGGTTGTGTACCTTGACAACATTATTGTCTTCAGTCAAGATCAAACCACAAACCTCCAACACCTCGGTGCTGTCCTCAACACCCTTTGGGAAAACCAGCTAAAAGCTAAACCCTCCAAATGTGAGTTTCTCAAGTCAGAGTTACTATTCCTTGGGCACACCATCTCTGCCCAAGGAATAAAGCCTGATCCTGCCAAAATCAAGGCAATCACTAGCATGCCGCCCCCCACTGATGTGGGCCAAGTGCAAACATTCTTGGGCATGATTGCCTATGTACGCAAGTTCATCCCCAATTGCAGGGAACTAATTGCACCGCTCACTGAGCTCCTCAATATCAAACAACACTTCCATTGGACCCCTGCCAGAGATCAAGCCTTTGAGACGTTGAAGCAAAAGCTCACAACAACACCAGTACTGCAGTTTTCCAACCAAAACCAACAGTACAAACTCGAGACTGACGCCTCTGACAGGGCCATAGGGGGTGTGCTAATGGTAGAAACTGACAATGGTGTCTTCCTCCCCGTAGCATATGAGTCCAAGAAGCTCACTGACTTGGAACAATGTTACCCCATTCATGATAAAGAGCTGGCAGCCATTGTACACTGTGTTGATAAGTGGCGCTGTTACTTGGAAGGTGCGACCTTCCCACCCCGTGTTCTGACGGACCATAAGTCACTCCAGTACTTCAACACACAGTCTCATTTGACACGCCGCCAAGCAGTATGGGTTGAACGTCTATCCTCCTATCAATTACGCATCAAATATAAGCCTGGAAAGGAACTCGTCACAGCCGACGCTCTTTCATGACTCTACGTAGTGTCCATCACTGGGGACAACAGTCTGGACCCAGACTGGCCCATGCTCTACCTGCGCCCTGAGGCAACCCGCTACGAGGGCCTTAACTCGGTCATCATCTCCAAGCTGAAGGACAACAAAAGTCAGTTCACCATTGATGCTGGGAACATCTGCCGCCGGGCAGAGACAGGTGAGAAGACGCCTTATATTCCCACCACACAACAAGGAGACACCACCTTGCACTACCACCAAACCTTGGGTCACATCAGAGGGCATAACCTCTTCAAGATCATGAAATATAAGGTTTGGTGGCCGCGCATGCGTCAAGAAATCTTGGACCTCCTCGAGACATGTGTGCTGTGTGAAAAGAATATGTCCAAACCTGCACCTCCCAAGTCTGTCCTACCCATCAAGGCTATGGAACCCTTCAAACAGTGGGCCCTTGACATTGTGGGACCGCTTCCCAAAGACAGACTGGGTAAGAAGTATATTATCACCAATATTGACTATTTCACACGTTGGCCAGTGGCCTGGGCCACAACCAACCACACCGCCACCACCGTTACCCGCTTTATTGGCAAGGAGATTGTGGCTCGCTTCGGGCAACCCAAGTGTCTTATCACAGATGGCGGGCCCAAACTTGTTGGACACGTCGTGAAGGCATACTGCGTCAAGAACGCGCTCCAACATATAGTCACGACCCCCTATCATCCACAAGCCAACGGACGTGTGGAACGGCTAAACAGCTCCCTGATTCAACTGATTGCCAAACTCTCGCAAGAGCATCCTAACACTGCATGGACTGAACATCTTCCCACTGCCCTACTGATCCTGTGAGCAAGAATCAACAGGGGCACTGGGTTCAGCCCTAACACCCTGGCCTTTGGGACACCTGACAGTCTGACAGGGGTTGAACAGGGGAAACTACGGTCCAAGGTTCCCAACAAGCCCCCCTTAGTGCCAACTCCCTCCCTAGACCAATGGTGTGCCAAAGCCCAAGAAATCAAACACAAGCGGATTGCAGGAGGGACGAGACACCTCAAAGCTAGATATGCCATAGGTGACCCCATCTACACCCTCAATCCCAATTCTGCCAAATTAGAACCCAACCACCTAGGGCCCTTCAAGGTAGCTGCTGTCTATGACAACCACACCTACCAACTTGAGGATGCCCAGGGAAACACCAAGAAACTTTACCACAATTGCTTGCGCCCCTGCCGTGCCATTCCCACACAAAGGTTGTTTGTGCGGACCTTCCCAGACCTTCTGCAGACTCCAGTCCTGGTGTCTGGTGACAAGCAGGGGGCAAGGGGGGTGTTGCAACCAAGATTCAAACCTCGCCTGCTAATGTATCTTACAATACACAGGGGGCGCTCAATGAGTTGCCCCTTGACGTATCTAACATTATGAATGAATCTGATGGCAATGTTGAATGGCGGGCACTTCATACTAATTAGGAGTGTTGCCAATTTGGCCTGCTGATCCCCGCTCAAGTTATTCCTTGGCTCCAAACCCTACATGGAACTCCCCACTATGCCACCCCCTTGTGGCCTTGTGGCTTTCCCATTTAGTATATTGATCACAATATCCTACAATAAACAACACCTTATCCTTATTATTCTGTCCTTTCTTATTGGACTGTTGTCTTCCCCAATTCCAAGTACTGAACTCTCATTGGTTCAGTTGCAACACCTGGGTCCTCTGGCGCCGAGTTGAGTGCCTCAACCAACTCAGGCACTTTTTTGGGGGGACACAAATTTTATTAAGTTTCAGAGGTGGTGTCTAAAAGAGACACGGCCTTGGGGGAGAGGGAAGTGAGATTGTTAACCAAGGGGGGGTGCATATCAGAGGCCCTCTGTGTGCCTGTCCTTCTATTGAATTTCTGTCTTCAACCAACTTGGGCACCCAGGGCTACCAGCCATGATAATTGATAGGGTTATGGCTGGGTGGTGTATATGAGCAGCTGCCCAAATTAAGTGATAGGTCAAGTCAAGTCAGGAACTGGATTGGTACCTGACCCGTCAAGAGTTTGGCTCATCGCAGCACTGTAGGATTTTAATTTGGGTAGTTGTTAACTGCTTATACAACAAACTATCTGCTTCCTTGGTTAGATGTTTTTAAACCGGATTAGCTTTTTTATTCGCTTGCTGGTATTTCCCTACCCTGCATTTTAATCCTTTTGTTAAGATTGTATAGCTTTGGTTGTTTTTGCTGGATGCAAGGATCAAGCTTAATTTAATGTGGGGGTTTTATTGGGTGTTGAGGTTATCGGAACGTTGGGGTTGGGTTTTCGACAGAAAACTGGGTTGCCTTTATTTGCGTTTAGATGGGATAACGGGAGCAGCGTTTGGATCTCTGAATGATGGGGGAATGATGCCAGAACAATAATTGGTGGACCCCCTTCCTGCTCCACTAAAACATGGCTTATTGGTACTGGATTGGCTGGCCTTCCATTGGGTTGCAGGTTTCAGATAGGAAACAGGAGCCCTTGGACTCAGATATGGCTAATCAACTCCTGAACTGGGTGAAGGTGGCTTGAGTGTGGGATGGAATGGCAGATCTATTGGTGTAGTTTTCTTCAGTCCATCTGTAAACATGATTTATTAGTGTATTTAGTTTTTGTTTAAATAAGCAATTTATTAAGTTTGGAAATCCCAATAACTTGCATAGGCGAAATGGCTTTGAAAGATAGGCATATCCTAAATCAATGAAGGATGTGCTGGGTAGACAAATTCACAATAAATGTTAAAATGTAATGATTTTATTAGAAAAACCAGTAACAGTTAGTAATTGAGCTTTGAGATGTAATTTTATGGGGCAGGGGGAGAGAAAACCGACGAAACCTAAAATATCAAGGTGCGGTTAAGCCACCTCATCGTGCAGAGCCAAGGCATCACGGACTGCTTGGAGATTCTTATTGTAGAGCTCATTAACGGTGTACGTCTCATTAAAAATGGCATCGCGACGCCGAGAATTCCGATATCTGTCATAGGGAATGTCAAACAATCCAGGGAATGATAGAGTAAGAGGAGGAACAGTTGGGCTTATTGTGCTTGGCTTAAGAATAGATGCTATCTGGTGTCGCTTTGTGCCTCTAGAGGGGCCTTGGTCTAAATTGGAAAACCGCACATGCTTGGTGACCTTGGGTTTTGCGAGCTGCTGATCAGTACCAAACAGCCCAAGCTTGGCTAAAATACGCAATACCGTAGACTGTCCATAATACCCGCAAGCGACGAGGACCATAAATATGGACAACTTGATTGTATCTGCGTCTGACTGCAGGATAAGAGTGGTAAGACAACCCACAAGCGCTAGAGCAGAGAGAAAGGCGACGAAAGAAGGGAGAGACATGTTGGCTTCATACAAGGCCGGTAGCATTTATAGTCCTCTACATCTACTTGGATATGTAGATTTAAATCTTATTTTTGAGCCACCCTTGCTTAGAGAAGCTTTTTATATTTGCCTCGTGCTGTCATTTACAGCAGCCCGTCAAAAACAAGAATCGTTTGCGAAGTTGATTGGCTCTTACAAGAGGTTGGGATTCCTATTTGCAATCCAAAACATTGTGTTAAAAGCATTGTTAAAGATGACCATGCTGCTTATCGAATAAGGCACAATGATTTTAACCATACCGATTAAAAAAAAGATTTGCTTTAGTACTTATATTCGATATGGTAAATAAACCCTCTATTATTGAACCTTTGAGACAAAGTTGGGAATGGTCGTCATCCCAAAGACACAAAGGGCTTCTATTTTTCAAAGGGAACTAAAGCTACTTTTTAAAAATATAGATCTTGACTTTCAAGAGCCCAGGAATATGAGACACTGCCAACCACTCTATTCCACCGACCGATGCCACAATGTAGAATTTGAGTCCCTGTAGCCAATAAAATAGCACCATATAGTTAATTAATCCGAAATCCCTAAGTCACTCGATAACAGCTATGAAATAAACTCTTCAGCTATTAGCTTAAATAAAAGTGAGTATCTATCTGTAATGTCAACTTGAGTGCATATAAGTTGTAAAAAATCGAATTAATTTATATATTGTTTTATATTTAAAGTCAAGCCAACGACTTGAAATGACACATCCTTACATACAAGCACCTTTGAAAGCACGTAGGTGGAATGTGGTCTAAATTATGTAGAAATGAGATTATAGGCCACTCGGGCAAAAATAAACCTGTCTTAATTGCCTTATTTTTAAATAGTGGTTCATTCCTTCCAACTATAGCAAACAGGTTTATCTGCATAGATTATCCAGAATGGGTGGATTAAAATCAGGAGAAGAGTAACGGATTGTTTAAAAATAGAGTGAAACATTTGGATCAATCTGCTACACTTTTATGATTGGATATTTAACTATGCTGAGGATTGAATTAACCAAAGAAAAAGAGCCTGAGTAATTTCAAGAGATCCGATTCAAATTAAATAATAAATATCAGTTTAAGTAAAAGATGGTTGGCTTGTACATTTTATTTTATTTATTTGAAGTATAATAATAAAATATCCCACTTGGATGCATCACCTGATCCAAGTGGCTGCAGCTTGTTTCAGAATTGACTTTGCTTGCCATTGCACATGTAATAGAAATGTCAGTGGAGTAAGCAAGCAGTAACAATATTAAGCCCGATAAAATAAATTTCATAAAGTTTAAAGCACCAGATGAATTTTTCAGATAATTTTGATCAAAATAGGACTAACCATGCTAGCTCTAGACGCCGAGTACAGAGCCAGAAGCTAGTCATGACTAGCTTCTGGCTCTGGGGCGCTACAGCCAAAAACATAATATTTCTAATATTTAAACATAATAAAATAAAACCTTGAGTCAGGTGACCCATAGCCAGAAACTGTCGTGGCGGCCCAGGGTTTAGCCGAAGCAGCCCTAGAACAGAGTGAGGTAATGAAATCGAGCTCGCGTCATAACCAAAGGCATAGACTCAATTCATCTAAATTCACTTTTAGTGCATGTTAAAAAAACTAAAAATAATACATCTCTGTGAATACTAAGTCAATCTTAATATTCAATAGCTTAATTTAAAGCTATAGATCAACTCTAAATTTTAATAAAATTTGGAAATTAAAATTAAAATTTTAAAATTACTATTTTAACTTCACTAAACATAACATGAATACTCCACTTATTTCCATATTATATTATATTTGGAATATGCCATTGCATGTAATAAAATTTAAACTAATTTTTAAAGTATCTCTTTAAATATATTTTTAAATCAAACCGAGGATAAGAAATCCCAGCCTAAAATCCAATAAAATATATCGAATTGATTTATTAAATTTGAATTCAACTTTATATCTGTCCTTGGACGGGGCAACAACCTAGTACATTGATAAATATTGAAGTGACTGGAATTGCTTGACACGTGGAATCATCAGACTCTCATAGAGTCATCATAATTTCTACTACTTGCAATGGATTCCCTGCCATTTATGAGCCCATAAATTTGAGTCTGACATGGACGCTTTAAAGCCAATTCAGTAAAAATCATTCATTTATCATGTTTTTCAACCAAGCTAATCCGACAGTGCACTTAGAATGACTGGTATCATGAATCGTCATTTTAACTTCATTTTAGTGGTTCCGCCTTCAGAGTTGAAACCACCAGATAATTACATTAAAATTAGGATTTGTTTACACTTTCGTTTGAGATGATCATTTGTCTATAAAACGTCATTGCAGACGCAAAAGTTTTGGTACATAAGTGCCTCCTTGCAAATAGACCTCAAGCAACATTCATCCATAGAGTCCCTTCTGTCTGTCTGGCTCTAGATTCCGCGAGCCATATTTCCAAGACCAAACTGCCGGTTCAGCTGCCATCGTCCTGGGTGATTCCACACTCCTGTGAAACACCAAAGGTCTTCTTAATACTCCGTCGTTGAAAACGGTTAGTTCAGTATTTACCTTCCTGGGCTTACAACATTCAAGTCCCTCTTTCTTTAGTATCACACAAAAGCCAATATCATCCGATCCATGATAGTATGTAACGCATGCTCTCACAGATACCCCATCATCATCGTATCTAGGGCTGCTTCGGCCAAGCCCCGGACAGCCGCAGCCAGTTTCTGGATCCTGGCCACTCCTGTCAAAGATTTATTTCAGAATGTTTAAATATGAAATTATTCCGTTTAGCTATAGCGGCCAAGCGCCGAAAGCTAGCTGGGACTGAGCTGAAGCATCCCTAATCGTATCAGTGCCCCACCAAACTTCACACTTCCTGGATCGCCGCTTGATTGAAGCTTGCATTCGCCTTTCCTTTTCCTCTCCAATGCCAGTATCACTAATCCATGATAGTATAAGGTGCAAGTTTCTCTCACCCTCTCATCGTCATCTCAGTGCCCCTTAAACTTTGCATCCTTGGATCATCGCCATCTTGGGAGCATGTGTCTGTCACCACTAACCACTTTTCTATCATCAAATCCAATTGGCTTATGGGAGCAAGGAGGTCAATATAGGCTCACATACATTGTCAGAATAGCTGCTACTGTAAATTCAGAACCTGAAAGTAAAAGTGTGGGATTGTCAAATCCTTGGTCCAAATTTCAAATCACTTTTGCGGCCAACTCAGCTGAGTGAAAAATAAAATACTTAATAAAATCAACCATTTAATTTGACTTTTTTGATTTATGTGAGAATTGGCAAATTTTGAATCTCTTGAGCAGATAACTCAACTAACAAAAGACAAAACACAGCAAACAAATGTGGGATACATGAATCAGAAATGCAAGATTCTAATGTACAATTTGGTATTTCCTGCATGTCAAACAAATCATAGACATCATGTAAAAATTAACAAATCTGAAATTGTAGGATTGACAAATCCAAGAACCAAATTTCAAATCAAAAATGAGGTAAATTTGAAATAAATTTAATTTATGGGTGTCTCAAAAAGGATGCTAAAAGATGTAGAGTGGATTTGTATGAATTCTTTTGGGAATCATAGGCATTCTCAAAAATCTCCCTATTCCATTTTAGGATGGCTAAAATTTAGATGCTTGATTACAGTAGATTTTAAAAAACGCTAATAATAAAACAGAATCATATATTACAATCTATCTTATCATATTGTCTTTTCCTTGATGTGTTGATAGTTCATTTGCTGTTGATAATGTGCTTGCATTTAATTGGATAGTTTCACTTCCAGTTGCCTTGGCAATATTAAATCAAGTTGCCTCTCTGAGACCAGCTGTGGTTGCAGAGGCGACTTGGTTTCCTATCGCCAAGGCAACTGGAGGTGAAACTATCCAATTAAACACAAGCACATTATCAGCAGCAAATAAACTATCAACACATCAAGGAAAAGGCAATAAGATAAAAATAGATTGTAATATATAATTCTATTTTATTATTAGCAGCTTTAAAATATACTGTAATCAAGTATCCTTAATAACAATACATGAATACATAGTGTAGTAAACTGATGGTTTATCTTTCTCCCTCCTTTCTTTCTTGAAAAGAAGTTTTATGGCTCCTGGCTACGCTGGGGGCCAAAAAACTTTTAAAAAATTTCTGTGTCATCAGGGGGATAGCTTATATATCACTACATGGTTTTGTGGTAGCTATATTAGTGATTTAGAGTGCAGAATATTGTATCATTTCCAGTTTAGACAATTTTACATTTCACTTAATTTCATGCCTAAACATGGTTGTTGAGATCAGATTTTCTTTTGATTTTATCCAGAGTGGAGCTTCTTGATTGGGGTTGATTTTTCATAGTTTCTTACTGTACATTCAATTTGGATTTCAGTTCTCGCAATTAATATCTGAGTTTAATAGTGAATTTAAAAGTGATTTGAAATTTGGTTCATTGATTTGACAATCCCGCAATTTCAAAAAACATAGTAAACTTAATGGAAATGGTTGATGGATTTGAACGCTTCAAATCTGATTCCAGTTAATTCATTTTGCCCATAGGAAATATGCAGTTTGACTTGAACTTTGCAAAGTGTCTATGTGTTCCCGCATTTTTAAAAATCCAAATAAAAATACAAAGAATTCAATTTAATTAAAAAGGCTATCCCACAAAAGTGATTCAAAATTTAGACCAAGGATTTGATAATCCCACATTTTTACGTTCAGGTTCTGAATTTACAGTATTGCTTCATTCAAGTCACCACAAGTTATATAGTATGAGAGCCATGTCAACCTATACCTTAGTCATAGAAATAACCACTTAATGTGAGGGCCAACCTGGGTATAACGGGAACAGGGCTCAAACTCTCACACCCGGCTGCCAAGCAAAAGTGAGGGCAGCCACAAAAGCCTGCTGGGGGATTCGAACCCCAAATCACCCACCAGGACAGGCGAGGACCAATTCAAACTTTCCTGGCCTATTTGAGCAGTTCAAATCAGCCCAAAGCCGGGTCCTGTCCTGGGGCCAGCTTATGGCTCTCATCGGCATTGGGAGGCCCAGCCCCAAATCTACAATGGGGCTGGGAGCACCCAATGCCGCTCTCAATCAGATCTGCTGGGTTTTGCAGCAGATCTGCAAAAATACTGGTCCCTGCTGCTGCTCCTGTTTTCCCTGCCACCAATTGCACTGAGGTGCTAAAGAATAATCTTGCAGCAATTGAGGTTGCTGATAATGCAGCCAATAAACTGGCTGTGCACAGCATCTTAGTTAAGCTGCAGGATTCAAAATCATTTACAGGTTGTGATCAAATTAAAAACAATCACCAATCAATAGGCACTGATCCAAAACCTGAAAAATTAATTAGTACTGCCCCAACCAACCAAGTAGAATTTCAGAATAATGAAGCCAGCCAATTATCTGCCAGCTGCCAAAGGAATTCCTCTGCTCAGGCCAAGCCACTCAGATCCCAATCCTCACTTCCCAAGCTGCTCCCCATTACTTCCCAGAAGCCAGTACCCAAGAGTTGGGACATCAAGGGCTTGCCAAAAGAAGAAAGTTATATTTTCCAAGTTAGACCAGATGAGTGGTATAAAAACCACTTCCCCTCACTTAAATCAAGTGCAGACAACATCAAATAAAGTGAATGAATCTTTCAGTTTTGTTGGCTTTATTAGGATTTCAATTTATATACCACTTGAGCAGAAGTCAAACCAGAAGACTAGAGTATCACCCTAGACCTACACTTATGGACTACCAGCCAGGTCCAGATCCTGGAATGGCTGGCATTTCCTATGACCCCCCTGCTCCTCCTATCCCACAGCCCTACGACCACAGTAGAGCTGAGATAGTCATCCTGACCATTCTCAGTCTGGCCAAAGTTGTTGTTACCAACCTTAGTGCCTATCGCCCTTTAGCTGCTAGATTGTTTTATCTAACCCGTTCAGCACCATTCCTCTACTGGGCCCTTGTTACCCGTTACCTGGATGGATTAAGCTCCCCTTTGATGCCTTGGTACATGACAGCCTCCGGCCATGACACTTAAATTCAAAAACAGGTCCTAGAGTTCCACCAATCAAATCTTCAATAAATATCACTCAATCCTATTCAAATATCATAATACTTATATATATCTTCCATTAAGATATAAAATATTTAAAACATTTATCTAAAATAATTTTTTTAAAATATTAAAATTTTCACTTGTTCATTCTTCTTTGTTTTGATAATTTATTGGTATACCTAGCAGTATATCATGCAGAATTATAATAAGTATGTTGATACATATAAACCAAATAAAAAACAAATATTAAAAATAAAATCAATAAAAAATAAAAGAGAGGCCATCTATTTAATTGATTGGTTGCTTTGCAAGCCACACAGGGATAAACAAATCAGAATGAGCATAGAATTTAGCCACCATCTCTGCTGAAAGGGTATGAACCCCAACCTGTAGCAAATTAAAGAAGTCCTCAGGCCCAAATGGCATCCCACATTTGACGACTTGCTTGAGACACCCAAAGATATCCTTGATTGGATTCAGGAATGGAGAATATGCAGGAAGAAATAATAGGGGCTGTGGCCAATAGCTGTGAGCCAATTTCCTCTCCTGAACCAATTGGAGAAATCCAAGAAATATATCACTATTTTGGGAACCCTTTATAATTTGATATAGTTTAATGGGGAAAGGACCAGTAAAGACTATCATAGAGTAGGCTACAGCATAAACATACATACACCAGGATACATCATCCTTGGCACCTTTGGGCAAATAGCCATAAACATTGCACATGGAAGACACAAAGGACAATTCATTGATATAGTAGAATTTTACCATGCCATTGTCCTTTAGTGTGGTACTTTTTTGGGGTATTTATGGCAGATCTCAATGTTCATTGGGCTATTCTGGTTGTACAGAAATATCCTGAGTTTTTTCCAGAAGAATCTCAATATTTTTACCACACAATAATAAAATAAAATTGAAGCCTCAATTCCAAAAACAGATTTAACCATTGTCTGTATATTTGTCAGTCCAATATGGCAATTTATGCTAATCTACTGCTTGATTGCCTAGATGTAGTCCTTTTTTAAGATGGTGGACTTGCACTTGGATTTCTCTACAAGTAAAACATTGCCAGTTTTCAGGAATATACTATACAGTCTATGTGCTTATTTCTCCAAAACACTAATGCTAGTCACAGCCTGCTTGTAGTCCTGAGTGTCATTTATAAGTTTTATTAGGGCTTCACAGGTGGATTATGGTATCACTGTGTGCTTGGGATTTTTGTTGATAGGCAATGATTCATTGGGCTTTTCCAAGACATAGCACATGGGCACCTGGCTGTAAAACGCAGTAACCTTTTTAAGCAACTTCTGCCTCTTCACAGTTTGATAATAATGTGGCTCTTTATTGTACTCTTGCCCTTTGCCATCACTCATGTAAGGCTCATAAGTGGTATCCAGAACAGGCTTAACGCTCTCTATGAGACTGGTGAAAATATTATCTTGGCAGTATACAGGGTTGTGTACAAAGGGCACTCTTTCAGTGGTGGTGGTGTTTGCTGTTTGGGTGGTGATGACCTTGGTGTGTTTCCTAGACAGCTTTGGTACTCTTGGGTTAATACTAGCCACTCTTCCAGTCTGAGTGCCCTGGGTTTTTCTTGTGTTTGTGTCTTGGGTTTCACTACCTAACTCAGAGCTACTCCCACCTTCCACTTCCTGGACTACAGCCACTCTGTTATTTGACCCACAAGGGTGTCCACGTCTGCAGTGTACTCCTTTGGCATCTTGACTCTGTTGTTGTGATGAGTCCATTTTGGAATAAAGTAAAATAATGTCATTTTATCTATATGCCTTTTTATTGTAATTTTCATTTGTCTAAATATAGTAGCATAAATGCTTGTAGTCACTACCGTTTATTTTAAATTAGGGTATAAAATTTTCTATATTTTTATTTTTTGTTGTAAATGTGCACTTTTAACTGTATATATTGATAATTTTAATTTTTTTGATAATTTTAATGCCAAAACAGACACTCTGACTATTTATTTCCATTTTATATTCTAGATTGTATTCTTAATTAGGACTAGCTGGTAACAGTATTATAGATTCACTCATTTTTTTTGATATTTGATATTTTTTATCTGTTTCAGTTGCTATTGGGGTTCGTTGTTGGATCGAGTTTTTAACTTTTGTGACTGAGTTCAATGATTTCTTAAAAATCATAATAAACATAGTAGCTTTGTTCTGTGACTGAAACTCATTTGTTCTAGTGCTTGGTATATTTGTTGTTAATTCATCATACATGTGTTCCCAGTTTACATAGGTTGTTGTGTGACTGGACATTTTTGTCAAATAACGCACATTTTCTGTGGAATTAGCTTTTATTTCTATCTAAAAAGTTGAAATTTGTTGTGTGACTGAACCTATGTATTCTGAACTGGACAATTTACGTTTATCTCAACAGGTTTAAAAACTACTGTACTGATTAATTATTAAACAATTTAGTAATTACAATACTAATTATAATGGCTAAAAAGCATATTCTTTATATTTAGCAAATTCCAGGTGCAATTTTTGGACTTTAAATACTAGAATCCAATATTAATTACAAGTCAATGAACCATTTTGATATTGAAAAATCCAACACTTCGATCTTATGTTTTTATAACTGAAATCCCACGAGCGCGATATGAGTAAATACTCACTGTTTTAGCTTGCCAATAAAGCGACTGGATTTCATAAATGAACTATTCGTATAAGTACTATTTAGTCTAAATATAATATTTGACTGTAGGATTAGTAAACATATGGGTCATTATTTTAGAGATTAGGCCATTTTCTAATGCACATGCTGCTCAAGTCGCAGCATAACACAGTTCGATTTTGAAAAAGTAACTAATTACACAATTTATATTTAAAACATTAATAACTCAATGAAAAATTAATATTTTTTAACACTGTAAACTATCAAAATGAAGCTAAGAATCTTATCTTTCTATTGGTGTAAAAATTTTAATATGTATACTATGCTCAATATTAGAGCGAAAGTAATTTAAAAGAGCATAATCCAGATTTTATTATATGATTATATCTAATGATATAAAGTAGATCACTTCAAAGCTAATAAATACTCTTTTTTGAATACACAACAGATGTTTTTTATTTGACGAAATTAAAGATAAGATTGAGAGCTTTATTTTCAAATTTTATTTTATTTAAAAAGCTCAATTCTCTAGGATTTTATGATAGTTTGAAGTTAGGATGTTTTTATCACTGTTTAGATTGATTTTAAGGTTCAAGTGAGCTTCGAACCTCAAATTGAGCATTCTTTAAATGGAATTCTTTAATATTTTATCATTTAAAAATATGCGGAAGAGTTACAATTAACTGAATACATCATTTTAATTGATTTGCATTGATTACAAAGAGGATATGATGTAATAATAATGCTTAGCTGCTTCACATATATCACTTGTGCATGAAAACTGGGTATTTAATTAATTTCTGCAAACATAAATTCAAGTTCAAACTATAATAAAAGCTATCACACCATTTCTTTCAGAATGGTGTCATTTAGCTTGGTATATAAGAGCTAAAGTACCACAAAGCTTCTAATCCAAATAACCCAATTCAAAGACCACATTCTGATCATAACTACTCCATCATTAAGGCACACATCAAAGATCTGACCTAATTACAGATTCAAAATACTACCATGTCCTCAGTTAAATTTACTTCTTCCATGCTACCCTTTTTTTCCTTGGGAGCTTCAACAAAAAGAGAGAGAATTGCAATGTTAAAAAAGGCATTCCTCTTTATTGCTGGTGATGATCTTGATAATTTCATCAAGCACTTCCTTACTCAAACTGAATTTGGGAAAGCTCAGTTCCTGCCAACTATTCAAAATCAAAAAGGCAATGAGTTCATTGAAAACTTAAAGGATCTCATGAAATCTTCTCCCCAAAAACATCTCTCAGCCTTGCGATCTCTGGTTACTTCCAGTTACTCTTTAAAAGAGCTTAATGATATGGGGTTTAATATAACCAAAAGTGAGTTTGAATACTCAAGAAAAATAAATAAAAATAAAAATGTAAGCTTAAACAAAAAAAGCCAAAAAAATAATAACTATTCATTAAAAAAAGAAATAACTAAAAAAATAATTAAAAATTGCTGGAAAATTCTTTTGAAACAAGCCAGTTTACAAAAAAAGTGCCTGAAAAAATTTATAAAGATATAGAAAAAGAGATGAGTAATTACTCAACTGAAATTAAATACTCTCTACTTAAAACAAAAAAAGAAATATATGAAAATATGAAAATAAAAAAAGAAATTTCAGTTTCAATTTCCACTTACTATAAATTAATCCCTAAAAATATAATAAAAAGTAAAAAACAAACCAATATGTGCAATATTTGTAATTTAAAAAATTCACTAGAAAAAAAGAAGGAAGAATGTGAAAGTAAAAACTTATCATTACCAGAATCTATAGACAATGACTTAAAGACTATTAATCAGCACCAAGACTTTTATGTTCATCAAAATTGTGAATATAAAATGATATTAATGAACTAGATGATGAGTCTTGTGTTGTAGTTATAGATTATAAAGAAAACTTAAAGGTTGGAGGTGGTCCAATTGAGACCAATAATTGTTTTTATTCAAAAAAACCAATCTCATTATTAGGGTTTGCATTAGTTTTTAAAGAAAACAATAAAATTAAATATGAATATCATGATTTTTTGTCTCAAATATTATCACATGATTCTTTATTTTCAGGTGAATGTCTAATAAGTCTTCTTAAATTAGATAGATTTAAAAAAATAAAAAAAATAAAAGTATGGACAGATAATGGAAATCATTTTAGATCATATGAATTTTTATATTACTTATTTAAAGAGGCACCTAAATATATTAAGGGTTCCATAAAATATAACCGTTTTGTTGAATGCCATGGAAAAAGCATTGTTGATGGTCACTTTGGTGTAATATCAAAAATTTTAAAGGAAAAAGAAAATGTACTTTATATTAACAACATTAATGATCTAAAAAATATTTGTGAGAAAGAAGAAAGAAGAAAAGAATTATACAATTCATCTTTAACTGGTTCAATTGTTTCCCAAAAAGCATTTTTTATATTTATGAAAGGAAATTTAGGCCTATAAAAAGAGAGCTTGAAGTTAAAAATCTGCGCATTAATCTTTCATATTTGATGAAAGATGGGAAGTTATATACTTCACCTTTAACATTTGAAAGCTTCTCAGAATATTCTGAGATATTTTATCATTTGAAATCACGTGATGATACCAGAGAAACAAAAATATCAGAAGATGCTAGTAGTGTATTGGGGCAAGTTCATGAAGTAGGGCAGCTTACTAGAGGGTGTATTTTAAATAGAGTTATCAGTCTTTCAAAAACAACAACCTTTTTTTTCTGAAACAAACTAAGAATATTTATGATGAGCCAAAGATAGGGTAATAGCATTTATAGCTTTGGGGCTGCTATTACTCTCCCATGCAACTCATCATAAATATTTTTGGTTTGTAGTAGCACTTAAGATATTTTCAGTAGTACTATAAGTTGCAATTTTCAATTATAAAATCAATGAATTATTTTTTAAAAAATCACCCAAGCCCAAGATCAATTAAATATTTGGGATTGATTATATTTTACTCTTTCTGAATAATTTGAATATGAATAATGTGATTAAGTTATAAAATAACCAATCTGGCGCCTAGGCATAACAAGAAAAATAATGTCCCATATTGATGAAATCTGTCTGAAAAAGCTACAAGAATCACAAAAAGATTAAGCTCGGTAAAATTCAGGCCATAGCATTGTATGAATCTAACATATCAATGGATTTAGAGCATTTATGGTCAAGGGTTAGCTAATTACTTCCAAAAATTGTATTACAACATAAGATCGAAAATAATTTGGCTAGATTCTGTTATGTTTTTAGTCGGATTGTGCTTATCTTGCAAGTGTGGCGTTAGAGCGATTAGCCAATACAAGTTTGTGAATTTCATTCTTCTTAGCCAAAACAGAAGATTCACCATTGAGAATCGCAATAAATTCGTTAGCAAGCCTCTGAGAAAGCGTTGGGTTGCGTCTTTTAGAGGCGGCGGCTATAATCCAGTTAATCCCAATTCGGTGACGCTTGCGCTGATGAATAGCGACAGGAACCTGAGTTACTTTTGATCCTGTTTTTTTGGAAAGCGTCAGCATTAAAGGACTGGCTTTCTCGATAGCGGCAACCATAACTTCATGAGGATTACGTAAAGTTCTCTGACGAAGCATGTACAGGGCTTTCCCGACAGTGCTCTCTGCTTTAGCCTTTTCTCCGTTTTTCATAACTAAGTTGACTAAAAGACTAAGATAGGGATCTTTTTTCATGGTCAGACGGTGTTCTTCAGACAAAGACATGGTAGTTCCAATTGGGGCTGAATGCACGTGTGAAGAGCCAGTAACATTCTCATTAGAATTAAGAATAGAGTCACCAGGAAGGGAACCTTCTTGATTGGATAGCAAATCAAAGGTGAAACCTTTAGCAGGAACTTTGGAAGTGGGAGTAGATACAGGAGGTGCTTCGAGAGGAGGAAGGGTGGAGTAACGAGCAATAGATTTGAAGCACGTTTGCTTTAGGCTTTGGCAAACAAGATTGGTCAGACGAAGCATCACAACTAAATTATTGAAAGTAAGATATGAATTGTAAGTTAAACAAAAGGGAAAGGGAATTTAGAAAGCCCACAAGAACCGCATACTTGAATATTACAATCTTGATGTCCAGCTTTTTTACATTTCAGTTGCTTAGAATATGATTTAATTAATTTCAAAAATGAGCCTGATGGCCAATGAAGGCACTTATAATTAAAGCTGAGTAAAAGCTTTGAAATATATGCATACCGAAAAATCATCAAAAATACCTTTATCAAAATTTAAATAGTTTGAATCGTTTATAGATGCGTCAATTGATAAAAAATACTGAGAACTATCAGCAATTGAATTTTTTAAAAAAGTAAACGTTTCAATACTAGAGCTCTTGATTCTCATCTGAATGCATTGAAAATTGGATGTAAACTATTCCAAAGTCAGCTTGACTCGTTTTAGAGCATCTATTTTGTTTTTAAAAATTTGATTGATCTGGATTCAAAATCGAGCTTGATTGAAATACCTAAATAACTTGACCTAAATTAATAGGAAATCTGCCAGAAACTATCAAAGTTTGACAAATGTATGTTTTGGATTAAAAAGGAGGTGATATAACAAGTGTGTACTGGTCAGCAGACTATCAAAAGCAAATAAATCATTCACGTTGTTCATGATTTGTTTCCTTTTAGACAGTCTGCCTAAATCCAACCCAATTCCCTTGCTTGGAAAGCACTTTATTAAATGAAAAACATCTTTTTATCTCTTTTTTATAATTCTAATTAGTAAAAGTTTTATTTAATGATGTGAATTAATAAATATTTAGCTTCATATAGTATTTTTTATCAAAGATAAGTTAGTAAAAGAAAATGTGTCAGGAGGGCTGCCAAAAGGGCAAAACTGTGCTACACTCAGCTTTACCCTTTCACGACAGCCCACTGGTATAAGTTTATGGTATCCTAGCTGGAAAACAGTTTTTTATTGGTTTAGCTTTTATGCTAAATTTAAATCATTATTTTATTGCTCTACTTGTTGAAATGTCTATTTGATGATGTTATATAACTTATAGCTTTTTGTTAATAAAAATAATAGTCTTAGTGCCAAAAATGTGGGGTCAACACTCTGGCAAAGCTCCACACAAAAGACCTAGGGCTGCAGCGTCCCACCCCCGGACAAAGATCTTCTTTTTTCTGGCATTCCAGAAGATCAGATTTAAAATCAGCTTTAAATAGAAAAATATTACCTTCACATTTTCAGAAACTTTGGACATACTTTAGGTTTTGTCTGGGGGTGGGACTCCACAGCCCTAAAAAGACCCCCTGCCCTTTAATTTGACTACTATTGCATGTAAAGCCAAAAGCAGAAGTCAACTTGATTTGCCAAACAAGGAAACACAAACCACCAACAACCCAACTCCAAAAAGTGAACTTAACTTAATGCCTAACTCATTAGTAAGATCAAGCCACCCCCTAACCATCCAAGAAATTGATCAACAGATATCTTGTTTCTTCTAAAGGGTTCACTCAAACTATATAATCTTCTATATCACAATAAAGACATCATATAGTTTTAAATAAAATTTTCCTTGTAACTCTTCTAATACAGCACAGTTACAACATAAGCTATATTTTTGAATTCCATTGGAGAAGAGTAGGATAGGGACAACAACAGTAATTGTGTGAACACAGTCAAAAACTATTTTTTGGAATGTTTTGGATTGGGTTACAAAACAATCCATGTGGATTTGTGCCGCAATTTTTGGAGTAGGTCACATTTTGTGCCTCACTCAATTGTGTAGGTTGCAAATATAAAAGGAAGGCGGTTTTCAAATATGAAACAGACAATTTCTTTTTTTTTTTTGCAAGGCACAGGATGTAAAATCAAGCTGGTTTTTAAGTATGGGACATGTGATATCAATTTGTGCAAGGCTAAGGATGTAAAATTAGAGCAAGTTCACTTATCAGATCTTATTTTTTAACTAAACTTTATTAAAGCTTTATCTGCCATTATCTCACAATGATAGTTTTGGTTGAACCAAAGTTTGCTTTTGATAAATATAGTAAAAAATAAATCAAAAATATATAAATATCTATTTCAATTGAAAGGAATACAGTAATTTTCAAACCTGTTGAGATAAACAAAAAAGATCAGTCTAAAAACAAATACAACTCAGTCTAAAAGCAAAATCAAGGTGGATCCAAATCTATTGTAATTTAATATAAATTCTTCAATTTTTGATTTTGTTTTTAGACTGAGATTTTTTTATCTCAACAGGTTTGAAAACTACTGTATTGAAAATCAAGGAATTTATATTAAATTACAATAGATTTGGATCCACTTTGATTTTTTTAGACTGAGTTGTTTTTGTTTTTAGACTGAGATTTTTTGTTTATCTCACTAGGTTTGAAAATTAATGTAGTTTGTATACTTATGATTGGGCAACACAAAACCAAACAAGATTGTGCTTGGTCACATCACAATTCATGCATGTTGTACTGTGATTTTAGGAGCAGGACACAAAATGTGGCAGTTGCAATTGTGGATTGCCCCCTAAAAACACAAAACAAATCTGCATGGATTGTGATGTGACATGAAGGTCACAAAAAGATTTTTTTCAACTATCAAAGCCACAAAACTAATTGCAACAGGAAAAGCTTGGTCACAAACCAATTAAGTCAATTTTATTGCCTGTCCCAACCCTAGAGAAGAGTGAGTGTGAGATTTTTAATTGACCTTATTAAACTATTTAAATGTCTTTTTTATAATTTATAAATGTAATTTCTCTTATTATAGATTATATATATTTAAAATATGAGTTATTAAATAATTTATAAATAAAATAACTTTATCAATCTTGTGAAAGTGAAACTCTTTTGAATTAAAGCACTTTTCTCCTTTTAAATTTTGATTTTTTAGATTTAAAATGAAATTAACACAATTGATAATGAAGGTCGTGTACTGTACTTTTTTGGGAGCTGTTGAATGGATAAATCAAAGTAATATTAGAGAAAACTAGAGTTGCACACAAACAAACATAAATATAACTAGTTTTTTCAGTGATGTTTGGTAAAAAAAGCTGTTAATAACTTTTATTGTGACACATCAAATTTATCAGGAACCAATAAAGACATAGCCACATTCAAAATCAATGATACACAACTGAACAATAAGAAGAATCAAACTTCACATGTATACTCAATATTCTTACTGTAAATTCAGAACCTGAACATAAAAATGCGGGATTTTCAAATCCTTGGTCCAAATTTTGAATCACTTTTGCGAGCAACTCAGCTGAGTGAGAATTAAAATATTTAATAAAATCAAACATTAAATTAGACATTTTTTGATTTATTTAAATTGGCAAATTTTGAATCTCTTGAGCAGAAAACTCAACTAACAAAAGACAAAACACAACAAACACATGAGGGATACATGAATCAGAAATGCAGGATTCTTATGTACAATTTGAGATTTCCTGTATTTCAAACAAATCATAGACATCATATAAAAAATTAAAAAATCTGAAATTGCGGGATTGTCAAATCCAAGAACCAAGTTTCAAATCATAATTGCGAGGAATTTGAAATAAATATAATTTATTGGTGTCTCAAAAAGGATGCTAAAGGATATAGAGTGGATTTGTGCTAATTCTTTTAGGAATCATAGGCATTCTCAAAAATCACCCTATTCCATTTTAGGACGGCTAAAATTTAGATGCTTGATTACAGTAGATTTCAGAAGACACTAATAATAAAGTAGAATTATATATTACAATCTATCTTATCATGTTGTTTTTCCTTTGGTGTGTTGATAATGTGCTTGTAATTAATTGGACAGCTTCACCTCCAGTTGCCTTGGCAATAGGAAATCAAGCTGTCCAATTAATTACAAGCACATTATCAACACACCAAAGGAAAGACAACATGATAAGATAGATTATAATAAGTAGTTCTACTTTATTATTTGTGTCTTCTGAAATCTACTGTAATCAAGTATCCTTAGTAGCAATACATGAATACATAGTGTAGTAAACTGATGGTTTATCTTTTCTCCCTCCTTTCTTCTTTGAAAAGCTGTTTTATGACCCCTTGGCTACGCTGGGGGCCAAAAAACTTTTAAAAAATTTCCGCGTCATCAGGAGAGTAGCTCATAAATCATTATATGGGTGTATGGTTGCTATATTAGTGATTTAAAGTGCAGAATATTGCATCATTTCCAGTTTAGATAATTTTTCATTTCACTTAATTTCATGTCTAAACATGGGTGTTTAGATTGGATTTTTCATTTGATTTTATCCAGAGTGGAGCTTCTTGATTTGGGTTGATTTGTCCTAGTTACTTACTGTACATTCAATTTGGATTCCAGTTCCCGTAATTATTATTTGAGTTTACTAGTGGCATTCAAAAGCAATTTGAAATTTGGTTCTTGGATTTGACAATCCCGCAATTCCAAAAAACATAGTAAACTTAATTGAAATGGTTGATGGATTTGAACGCTTCAAATCTGATTCCAGTTAATTCATTTCATCCATTGGAAATATGAAGTTCAACTTGAACTTTGCAAAGTTTCTATGAGTTCCTGCATTTTTAAAAATTCAAATAAATACACAAATAATTCAATTTAATTAAAAAAGGCCATCCCGCAAAAGTGATTTCAAAATTTGGAGCAAGGATTTGTCAATCCCGCATTTTTACGTTCAGGTTATGAATCTACAGTAACATCACTTAAGGTATATTATTTGTATAGAAAAAGCACACTAAAAATACAGAATAATCAAATAAAAAGCACACAAATTTTAAACACCTAGCAAAAAACCAAACAAACATCATTATATTTTACATTGTTTTAAATCAAAGCAAGCTCTAAAAAGAAAGAGAAAATTTCTCAGATAATCCAGTGAATTTTATTTTTAGAAATTGGATTATCAAAAATTTTGGGTCTTGAAGAATTGATATGATTTTTATTAGGAAAATGTGAATACATCTTATGGTTTTGGTGATATAAGCTGGTTCTGTGTGACAACAGATGTATTTTCTATTGGTGATAATGGGGTGTGGCAGTGACTTGGTGGGTTTTTTTCAGAGTTTCACTGAAGGCAACTTTGTGGAGAGTTCTTTTGTTCAAGAGACAAGACACCAAAAGATTTGGGCAAAAGGTGGTTTGTTGAGATCCTTGAAGTAACAACAATAGAATTTTTTTGATACAGTAGTTTTAAAAGCTATGGTAACAACCAAAAATACCTCAGATTTAAACAAATTGCTTTCAGATTTAAGCAAATTCCAACTATCAGATTAAAAAATACACTCTGTTAACAGGGATTTTTGGCATTAATGGGTAAAATGGGTCAACACAACATTAAATTGCTCACACACCAAGAAAGACTATTCAAAATACAATTCAAAATACAAGGATTCACAAACAAAATGGTGTGAGTTGACTTTTGGTGTACATATGGGTCGTTATTTTTCTTGTTATGCCTAGGTGCCAGATTTATCCTTTTATAACTTAATTGCATTATTCATATTCAAATTATTCAGAAAGCTTAAAATACAATCAACAAATTCCAAAACTTTAATTGATCTTGGGCTTAAATGATTTTTTTAAAAAATAAGGCATCAATTTTAGAATTGAAAATTGCAACTTATAGTATTACTGAAAATATCTTAAGTGCTACTACAAACTACAAACCAAAAATATTTATTATGAGTTGCATGGGAGAGTAATAGCAGCCCCAAAGCTATAAATGATATTACCCTATCTTTGGCTCATCATAAATATTCTTAGTTTGTTTCAGAAAAAAAGGTTGTTGTTTTTGAAAGACTGACAACTCTATTTAAAATACACCCTCTATTAAGCTGCCCTACTTCATGAACTTGCCCTAGTGCACCACTAGCATCTTCTGATATTTTTATTTTTCTGGTATAATCACGTGATTTCAAATGATAAGTTATATCAGAATATTCTGAGAAACTTTCAAATGTTAAAGGTGAGGTATACAACTTCCCATCTTTCATCAAATATGAAAGATTAATGTGCAGATTTTTAACTTTGAGCTCTTTCCTTATAGGCCTAACTTTTCTCTCATAAATATAAAAGAATGACTTTTGAGAAATATTTGAGCCTGATAGCGCTGATTTATATAATTCTTTTCTTTTTCCTTCTTGCTCAAAAATATTTTTAATATCATTTATATTCTTAATATAAAGCTGGTTTTCTTTCTCTTTTAATGTTTTTGATATTACACCAAAGTGACCATCAACAAAGCTTTTTCCATGACATTCTACAAAACAATTATATTTTATAGAACCTTTAATATATTTAGGTGCCTCTTTAAATAAGTAATATAAAAATTCATATGATCTAAAATGATTTTCATTATCAGTCCATACTTTTATATTTTTTTTTATTTTTTTTAAATCTATCTAATTTAAGAATTTTTATAAAACACTCACCTGAAAATAAAGAATTGTGTGATAATATTTGAGACAAAAAATCATGATATTCATATTTAATTTTATTGTTTTCTTTAAAAACTAATGCAAACCCTAATAACAAGATAGGTTTTTTTAAATAAAAACAATTATTGGTCTCAATTGGACCACTTCCAACCTTTAAGTTTTCTTTATAATCTATAACTACAACACAAGACTATCATCTAATTTGTTAATATCTTTTTTATATTCCCTATTTTGATGAACATAAAAGTCTTGGTGCTGCTTAATAGTATTTAAGTCATTGTCTATAAATTCTGGTAATGGTAAGTTTTTACTTTCACATTCTTCCTTCTTTTTTTCTAGTGAATGTTTTAAATTACAAATATTGCACATATTGGTTTGTTTTTTTACTTTTTATTATATTTTTAGGGATTAATTTATAGTAAGTAAAAATTGAAACTGAAATTTCATTTTTTATTTTCATATTTTCATATATTTCTTTTTTTGTTTTAAGTAGAGAGTATTTAATTTCAGTTGAGTAATTACTCATCTCTTTTTCTATATCTTTATAAATTTTTTCAGGCACTTTTTTTTGTAAACTGGCTTGTTTCTGTTGCAACCAAGTTTCTAGACTTGCCCGCTAACGTATCTTACAATACACAGGGGGCGCTCAATGAGTTGCCCCTTGACGTATCTAACGTTATGGATTAGTCTGATGACAATATTGACTGGTGGGTACTTCATCCTAATTAGGAGCGTTGCCAATTCAACCTGCTGATCCCCGCACAAGTTATTCCTTGGCTCCAAACCCTACATGGAACTCCCCACTATGCCACCCCCTTGTGGCCTTGTGGCTTCCCCATATAGTATATTAATCACAATATTCTAAAATAAACAACACCTTATTCTTATTATTCTGTCCTTTCCTATTGGACTTTTGTCTTCCCCAATTCCAAGTACTGAACTCTCATTGGTTCAGTTGCAACAGTGGTAGAACAGGTAGGCTCACAACCTATCTTAAAAACAAAATTTCCCCCAAGAAAGGACAGAGTACAGGCCGCATGGCTACTTCACAACAAGAGACGTTCCTTCCAATCCCCAAGGGGGACATTCCCGAAGGTTATGTCATCTATCAAGATCAGCTAGTTCTCATCAGTGTATACAGTCAGACCTGTCTCAACGTATGCTCAACCTCCAACTAGAGTCCTTCACTGGCGGTGTCAAAGGAGCCAACATTGTCAGTTGGCTCCAGTCCACTGAAACACGCCTTTGTATCTGTCAGGTCCCGGAGTCCATGTGGGTTGCCACTGCATCTGGCCGCCTTACAGGGCCTGTCGCGGTGTGGTTCACCAACTGGGCCAGCCAGGAGTTTGACATCACCTGGGCAAAATTTCAAGACGCTGCCAAGTCCTGATATAGTGAAACTTTCTCTCCCATTGTCTTGGGGACTCCCCTCTTAGCCATCAAGAAGACTGGTTCTGTCCCCGAGTATCTTGCTGCATAGCAACAAGCCCTTGCTGCTGCCCCTGAGGCAGTGACCAATGGGAATGCCATGTTGCTCACCCTCATTGTTAATGGGTTAAAACCCCATATTTGCAAGTGGGTTCCTGTTGGCCGCTGTACCTCTATCAACAACTGCTATAAAGCCATTGTAGAGGCCAATAACCAGGCTTTGATGGGCTTCTGCTGCGCCAACAATGCTCCACCCCAACCACGTTCTGCACCTAACAATGGCCAAGGTCAAGTGGGCCGTTGCCAACCTCGTCAACAAAAAAGTGCAACTAAACGCCCCCACAAGGGGGGAGCTCCAGCTAGCGCTAACCAAGGACCAGGAAAAAGCCTGGGGGTTGTAGCAACAAGAGGCCTTATAACCCCGACCGACCCGTCCTCTCCGCCCTTGTCTGCAAAGAACTCCCACAACTACAATCTTCACGAGGTTGAAACTCTGGACGTCTTTCAGGTCCATAGCAATGACCCCGTGTTGCAAGCTGCCCACTCCTCAAATAAAGTAACACACTTGTCCTATCCCTTCCGTTTCCGTGGGAACACCCACAAGTTACTGGTAGATACCGGGGCCAATCACATCATGGTAGATCTAGCGTTCACTGACTCCCAGCAATTAGATCAAGTACCCAGCAGATTCAAAGCAGTACATGTAGCTGACTCCCACAGAGTTGCCATCACCCACAAGACGGTGCCCTTCTCTGTAAGGATGGGGAACATCCAGATTAAGCTCTCTGGGCCAATTATGGCAGTCCTCAGCCACAACGTAATTGCTGGCCTCAATTGGCTCCGGCATAGCTGTCCCTACATCAACTGGGATACCTCTGTCATCACCCTCAATAGAAACGGGGTGGGGTTCCAGATCTACCCCATGGAAATGAACAAGCTACTACATGACACTGTGTTTGTCAGAATGACGGAAACAGGCTCATAAAATTTCAAGGGGGAGACTAGACTTTAACCAATGTTCAGTCAAAGTTATCCATGCAGAACCATCTGCAGTCCCTCCCTTGTCAACATCACCACCACCAGCGCTAGCTGCACTCCTTGAGGAGTACAAGGACGTATTCAGTGAAACACTCAAACAACTACCTCCACCCTGGGAAATCCAGCACGCTGTACAACTTCAAGGATTGTTACCTAAAGCATGACCATTATACTGTCTCACACCAAAGGAAGATGAAACCCTCCGCCAGCACCTTGTGGACGCGCTTGATAAGGGCTTCATTTGCCCCTTGCTCTCTCCATACAGGGTGGCGGTCTTCTTTGTAGCCAAGAAGGATGGGTCCCTTTGCCTGGTCACAGACTACCGCGCCCTAAATGAGGTGACAGTTAAAAATAAATACCCCCTGCCCTGATTGACAACCTGTTTGATACACTTGCAGGAGCAAAGGTCTTTAGCAAGATTGATCTCACTGCAGAGTACAACCAGGTCCGCATTGCACCAGGGGACGAGGCAAAAACTGCCTTCCACACACGCTACAGGTTGTTTGAGTGTTGTGTCATGAACTTTGGAATGACTAACGCTCCCTCCACCTTTGCCATGTTGATGAACAAAGCCTTTGAGGAACTGATTGGAAAGTATGTGGTTGTGTACCTTGACGACATTATTGTCTTCAGTCAAGATCAAACCACAAACCTCCAACACCTCGGTGCTGTCCTCAACACCCTTTGGGAAAACCAGCTAAAAGCTAAACCCTCCAAATGTGAGTTTCTCAAGTCAGAGTTACTATTCCTTGGGCACACCATCTCTGCCCAAGGAATAAATCCCGATCCTGCCAAAATCAAGGCAATCACTAGCATGCCGCCCCCCACTGATGTGGGCCAAGTGCAAACATTCTTGGGCATGATTGCCTATGTACGCAAGTTCATCCCCAATTGCAGGGAACTAATTGCACCGCTCACTGAGCTCCTCAATATCAAACAACACTTCCATTGGACCCCTGCCAGAGATCAAGCCTTTGAGACGTTGAAGCAAAAGCTCACAACAACACCAGTACTGCAGTTTCCCAACCAAAACCAACAGTACAAACTTGAGACTGACGCCTCTGACAGGGCCATAGGGGGTGTGCTAAGGGTAGAAACTGACAATGGCGTCTTCCTCCCCATAGCATATGAGTCCAGATAGCTCACTGACTTGGAACAACGTTATCCAATCCACAACAAAGAGCTGGCAGCCATTGTACACTGCGTTGAGAAGTGGCGCTGCTACTTGGAAGGTGCAACCTTCCCACCCTGCGTTCTGACAGACCAAAAGTCACTCCAATACTTCAACACACAGTCTCATTTGACACACCACCAAGAAGGATGGGTTGAGCATCTATCCCCCTATCAGTTACGTGTTAAATATAAGCCTGGGAAGCAACTTGTCACAGCCAACACTCTTTCACAACTCTACATAGTGTCCATCACTGGGGACAACAGTTTGGACCCAGATTGGCCCATGCTCTACCTGCACCCTGAGGCAACCCGCTACAAGGGCCTTAACTTGGTCACCAGTTCCAAGCTGAAGGACAACAAAAGTCAGTTCACCACTGGTGCTGCTAACGTCTGCCGCCGGGCAGAGACAGGTGAGAAGACGCCTTATATTCCCACCACACAACAAGGGGACACCATCTTGCACTACCACTAAACCTTGGGTCGCATCAGAGGGCGTAACCTCTTTGAGATTATGAAACAAAAGGTTTGGTGGCCGCGCATGCGTCAAGACATCTTGGACCTCCTTGAGACATGTGTGTTGTGTGAAAAGAATACGTCCAAACCTGCACCTCCCAAGTCTGTCCTACCCATCAAGGCTATGGAACCCTTCAAACAGTGGGCTCTCAACATTGTGGGACTGCTTCCTGAAGACAGACTGGGTAAGAAGTATATTATCACCAATATTGACTATTTCACGCGTTGGCCAGTGGCCTGGGCCACAACCAACCACACCGCCACCACTGTTACCCGCTTTATTGACAAGGAGATTGTGGATTGCTTTGGGCAACCCAAGCGTCTCATCACAGATGGCGGGCCCAAACTTTTTGGACATGTTGTGAAGGCATACTGCGTGAAAAACACGCTCCAGCATATAGTCACGACCCCCTACCATCCACAAGCCAACAGACACATGGAATGGTTAAATGGCTCCCTGGTTCAAATGATTGCCAAGCTCTCACAAGAGCACCCTAATACTGTGTGGACTGAACATCTTCCCACCGCCCTGCTGATCCTGCAAGAAAGAATCAACAGGGGCACTGGGTTCAGCCCTAGCACCCTGGCCTTTGGAACTCCTGACAGTCTGACAGGGGTTGAACAGGGGAAACTACAGTTCAAGGTTCCCGACAAACCCCCCTTAGTACCAACTCCCTCCCTGGACCAATGGTGTGCCAAAGCCCAGGAGATTGAGTGCAAGCAGATTGCAGGAGGGACAAAACATCTTGAAGCTAGATACGCCATAGGTGACCCCGTCTACACCCTCAATCCCAATTCTGCCAAATTAGAACCCAACCACCTAGGGCCCTTCAAGGTAGCTGCAGTCTATGACAACCACACCTACCAACTTGAGGATGTCTAGGGGAAAACCAAGAAGCTTCACCACAATCACTTGCGCCCCTGCTGTGCCATCCCCACACAAAGGTTGTTTGTGCGGACCACCCAGACCTTCCACAGACTCTAGTCCTGGTGTCTGACGACAAGCAGGGGGCAAGGGGGGGGTGTTGCAACCAAGTTTCTAGACTCACCTGCTAACTTATCTTACAATACACAGGGGGCACTCAATGAGTCGCCCCTTGACGTATCTAACGTTATGGATTAGTCTGATGACAGTATCAACTGGCAGGTACTTCATCCTAATTAGGAGCGTTGTCAATTTGACCTGCTGATCCCCGCACAAGTTATTCCTTGGCTCCGAACCCTACATGAAACTCCCCACTATGCCACCCCCTTGTGGCCTTGTGGCTTCCCCATATAGTATATCAATCACAATATTCTACAATAAACAACATCTTATTCTTATTATTCTGTCCTTTCCTATTGGACTGTTGTCTTCCCAAATTCCAAGTACTGAACTCTCATTGATTCAGTTGCAACATTTCAAAAAGAATTTTCCAGCAATTTTTAATTATTTTTTTAGTTATTTCTTTTTTTAATGAATAGTTATTATTTTTTTGGCTTTTTTGTTTAAACTTACATTTTTATTTTTATTTATTTTTCTTGAGTATTCAAACTCACTTTTGGTTATATTAAACTCCATATCATTAAGCTCTTTTAAAGAGTAACTGGAAGTAACCAGAGATTGCAAGGCTGGGAGATGTTTTTGGGGAGAAGATTTCATGAGATCCTTTAAGTTTTCAATGAACTCATTGCCTTTTTGATTTTGAATAGTTGGCAGGAACTGAGCTTTCCCAAATTCAGTTTGAGTAAGGAAGTGCTTGATGAAATTATTAAGATCATCACCAGCAATAAAGAGGAATGCCTTTTTTAACATTGCAATTCTCTCTCTTTTTGTTGAAGCTCCCAAGGAAAAAAGGGTAGCATGGCAGAAGTAAATTTAACTGAGGACATGGTAGTATTTTGAATCTGTAATTAGGTCAGATCTCTGAAATGTGCCTTAATGTTGGAGTAGTTATGATCAGAATGTGGCCTTTGAATGGGGTCTTTTGGATTAGAAGCTTTGTGGTACTTTAGCTCTTATATACCAAGCTAAATGACACCATTCTGAAAAAAATGGCGTTATAGCTTTTATTATAGTTTGAACTTGAATTTATGTTTGCAGAATTAATTAAATACCCAGTTTTCATGCACAAGTGATACATGTGAAGCAGCTAAGCATTATTATTACATCATATCCTCTTTATAATCAATGCAAATCAATTAAATGATGTATTCAGTTAATTGTAACTCTTCCACATATTTTTAAAACGATAAAATATTAAAGAATTTCATTTAAAGAATGCTTAATTTGAGGTTCAAAGCTCACTTGAACCTTAAAATCAATCTAAATAGTGATAAAAACACCCTAACTTCAAACTATTATAAAATCCTAAAGAATTGAACTTTTTAAATAAAATAAAATGCAAAAATAAAGCTCTCAATCTTATCTTTAATCTTGTCAAATAAAAAAATCTATTGTATAATAAAAAAAGTATTTATTAGCTTTGAAGTGATCTACTTTATATCATTAGATATAATCATATAATAAAATCTGGATTATACTCTTTTAAATTACTTTTGCTTTAATATTGAGTATAGTATACATATTAAAATTTTTACACCAATAGAAAGATAGGATTCTTAGCTTCATTTTGATAGTTTAAAGTGTGAAAAAATATTAATTTTTCATTGAGTTATTAATGTTTTAAATATAAAATGTTAATTAGTTACTTTTTCAAAATCGAACTGTGTTATGCTGCGACTTGAGCAGCATGTGTATTAGAAAATGGCCTAATCCCTAAAATAATGATCCATATGTTTACTATGTGAATTGGTAACAAAATACACCCAAGCGCAGTAAATCAAAACTTAATCCAAAAAAACACAATAACAACTCACTATGTAAAAAATCACTCAAATGTTGTGTGCAATGGATTGTAATCAAGAATGATACCAAGGTATCTAAAATAGGGCACACAATCTGAAATATAAAATTTAAAATAATTGTGTTGGGTGCTTAATTTGGCGTAAAATCTGGGGAAAGGGGTGAAAATTATACTAGGCATTCTAAAATGGGTGTGTAAAACCAGAAACAACAAATTAAGAAATAAAAAATCTATAATTGGGATATTAGGTGGGAAAAACTCTAATTAAATATCCATATTCAGATAAAAAATTTTAAAGCCAGTATATAACTTAATTAAGTTTTATTTAGTATTTTATTAAATTTTAAAATCAAAGGTACACAACAACATAGTGACAATGCACCCATTGTGTGCTGCAGTTGCAATCACCCCCACAGGTCAAAGAACAGAGTTAGTGCAACACAAGTGCCTACTCAGGAAGGAGACAGAGGATAGTTCAATAGTGACGCTGCACTGACACAGCTAGTTCAAGGATCACAAGCTGCTAGGGTGCAGAGCATCAACTTTTGGGTCCCCAAGCTGACCCAGAAGCCCACCAAGGTGACCACAACAAAAACAGTTAGAAACAAGGAGGTAGAATTTACTTTGTATGTGTTTGATGCTGTGTGATGCCAAGAGTTGGTTCCATCAGCCATTTTGGAGAAAATTAAGCCTGTACTTGACACTAGCTATGAGCCTTACATCAGTGATGGCAACAAAGAAGCCAACAACAAGCCCAAGCTCTATAGAACTACAGAGAGACAGCTGGTTCTAAAAAAGGTTGTAGCCTTCTACAAAAAGGTGCCTATGCCTTGCAAACCTGTCACCAATCAGGATCCTGGCTTGTCTGAATCCTCAAAGCCCACCCAGAAGCACATACCTGACATCAAGCGCATAATCATGCTCAGGCTTATGCAGGAATCTGGTGAATACAAGGCGACTGTGGCTCTTGTTGGGGTGGATCCCAAATATGTCTCCAAGACCTTCAACAAATCCATCAATACTGGCCATGTCCTTGCTGCAGAGAAATCCCTGCACGTCTCCACCATGCTCACCAAGGAGCATAAATGGGCAATCTGCCAGTGAATAACCCAGGAATGCCATATTGAACTAGAAAATATACAGTCAAAGGTTAAATCTACTTTTGGGGTTGAGGCCTCAATTTCCTTTTATTATTATTTGGGAAAGGGTCTGCGGTTTTCATGGAAAAAACTTGGGGTATCCCCCTATAATAGAAACAGTCCTTCCAACATTGATGTCTGAAAAAATGTGCAGAGGTGTACACTGCCCTCAAATCTAAAGGGACAGTGAAATTCTACTATATTGACAAATCCTTATTTGCCTCATCTATGCGCAATGCATATGGCTATGTCCCTAAAGGCTCAAATGATGGGGTAGCTTGGCGTGCTGCAGTCTGCGCCACAGCCTATTCCATGGTGGCTCTCCTTGGTCCAAAGGGGATTGAGATGTATCAAATGATAATGGGTTCTCACAACAGCTGTGCCTTCTTGTCATTTCTCCAATTGGTCCAGGAGAACTTGAGGCGCACAAGCCTGGGCTTCTCTAATGTAATAGTACTGGACAACATTGGTCTCCACAAGGTGGCAGATATTCTTGCTGAATTTTCATCAATTGACACCAGCATTGCAATGGGCCCCCAGCAATTGGCCACAGCAAATCTGCCCTTTCGCTTCCTCCCTGCCTATTTGCCCTTCCTAAATCCCATCAAGGAAGTTTTTGGGTGGCTCAAGCAAGTTGCCAAGCAAGAGACCCCAACTGGGACCAAGGTCCTCTTTGATTTGCTGCAGGCAGGGATTCACATCCTCCCAGCTGAGACCATGGCCAAATTTTATGGCCACACTGATTTTTTCATCCCTGTGTGCCTTGAAAAACAGCCAATCAATTAAAGGCTTAATGTGTCTGACTATTTTACATTCTATAATTTACTATTTAAGATTTTTTAACAATTGTTTTATATTTAGAAGCTTCCAAGCCTGCAATCACATTTGGCTGGACCATCAATGAAGGTTTGTAATTTATTTATGTTAAATTATTTTATTATGGTATCTGGTGCTATCCCAAACACTTGATACTGAATTACTTGTATAGATTTATATTGCTCTTTTCAAATAAATATAAAAATGAAATTAAAAAATTTAAATTTAAATTGTACACAGTAGAAGTAAATTTTATTAAAGAAAATATATTTATTCTTATATGATGACATTCTCCAGGATTTTTTTTCAAAACTTGTTTGCTAAATAAGAGTTAGAAAAATTAATTATTTTAAAAAGTAAAATTCAAAGCAAAGAATTATATTGAGGAGCAAGATTTTTATTGGGTGCACCTGTAGTGACTTTGTTAGTATGTACTCACCTGGAAATAGAGGGGGCACACAACCTCTACTGCCACACCATAGACAGTGAATAAACCCTGGTTGAAATACTCCTGCCTGCTGATGAAAGGCAGTATGGTCAGGTGGGAGTTCAGGAGAAGCTTTTCAGGCAGGGCTGCAAACCCTTATATCCCAGCCAGGACCAGGGCATCCTGGATGACGTGGTCTACCAAGTTGTATCCAGGGGGACCTTCTTTCCATCCAGGGTAAGCCTGGTCTTGTCAATCCCAATAAGGACCCCATCTAAGTCCTCTACGCTGGCGCCCATCCTGTTGTGAATGCCGCCATTCACTGTGTTTTGATTTTGCCTTTGAGGGGTTATTTTGAGGAAAAATCTATCTCTTTTGCTTTCATCCTTTAAAATGACTCTGGCTCCAAATTGGGAAACTCAATTGTTCAGTTTCCTGATTCTGCGCAACTTGCTTGCCCCACTCATGCTTTTAGCAAGTGATCCTACCGTCCATGTACTGTTTTGTGGTAAAGCTACACAGTATATAATCCCAATTTCTATACCCAATAAAAATAAAGTTCTATTCACATTTTTTCTTTGTGTCTTCACGTACTTTAGCGCCTCTCTAGCCACATCTAGCAGATATTATTCAATCAGGGCCACAAGGTAATCACATAGCCTTCCCTGCCATTCTAACCAAGACTTAGTACAGATCCAATCCTAAGGTTAGGATTTCCCGTTGTGACTCTGTGCTGCGCCTCAGATCACAACAAAAATGGTGCTCACTACAGGGGCTGTGAGCCCCTTGGTTATCCCTTTCACGACCACGTTTTCAGGACCTTTGCCTCCTCCTGACCAAGAGCCAACTTTGCCTGAAATTACCAGTCCTCCTATTGAAGAAGACATCATCAAACCACCTATTTTTCCTACTGTACTGAACCTTGGGAATAGACCCTGCCTAGTGGCCTACCTTCTGGGTACCCCTGACTTGGAACAAGTCATGACACTAGCCCTTGGGTTAGCCCGTGTTGGAGCCATCCCTTGCCTTCAGCTTCAGTTCAGTTCAGCAGAATACTACAAATTGATTGTGGCTCCACAATTTCCACAGCATCTCCTCTCATTGGCTGGCTCTACTGAACACATATTGTCATCCTTTGTACAACCCGCCTTAGCCCATCATCCAATGGTGTTAGGGCTCCACGGTTAGGAGATTTCATCTCTGCAGGCAGCCATCACTCATCACTGGGATTAATTTGCAGCCTACCAGAAGTGGATCCACTCCCTGTTTTCCTTGATATCAGAAAATCAGCGCAACTCTGCCACTTCCCAGGCCTGCTTGGTCAACTCCATTGAGCAAATGTGCTGGTTCATCCCTGAGTACGTCAGGGAGTGTCTACATGAGTTTCATCAGTTGGAACAGCCCTGGCGCACCCAAGTAGATTTCACTCTGAATGCCTATCTCTCTAATTTTGAACAACTTGTACAACAGCTCAACAAGTTCAGTGCTTACTACTTCAACCAACTACAGCAAGTAGCAGTCCTTGCCGCTAAAGGCCTCCACAAACTTGGCAAGGAATTCAATCAAGAAAGGGCTGCTGTTGACGTTATCATTGCCAAACTCCAGACTCAAGTAAATGAACTGTCTAAACCCAAACCAAATGCCCTGCCTTCTCCTCCATCAGATAATTTGGCAGATAGAGAGAAGAGACTGTGGGATGCCATTTGAGAGTTAAGAGCGTCCACTAACAGTCAGGATTGCCCTATCAAAGCCCCTCAGCCAGATCCCCAGGTGCTTGCTCTGACAACTCAAGGTGCTGAATTGCAACAAGAAGTTGCTACCTTGTGCAAGGTGGTGGCATCTGCTGTTAGTTCAACCAGTGTTATTGATGAAGATGGCTGTTGCCCTGGCTTGTCAGGAGCCCCCCACATTAACTGTGCTAGGGAGTTGATAGCTCTAGCTAATGAAGTGGACCACTTGAAACAAGATCATTCTGAGCTTGACAAAGATGTACAATAACTGAGTGAAGTAATTGATTTGGTAAATGACAGATTTGCACCTTGCCTCTCAGTGGGTCCTTCTCTTACCTCCCGGCTGGCTGAACTTTCCACAGTAGTAACAACTCAGGGCCAGCGCCTAGACGTTACTGAGCAACAGACCATCTTGGTTAACAATTTGGCCGCCTGCACTTCTGAAACATTGACTACTCTTGAAGAGGGTGTTTGTCAACTGTGGGACAGACAGCCCCCCTCTGAATCTGAAGCAGAATTCTCCCCACGTATAAATGTGCTTGACAGTAACAATGGTGGTCCAACTCCTGAGGCCCACTTCAAACCTACCTTTAAGCAAGTCTTTGACCCCAAAACATCAAAAATTGCAGCTTTCCTAACTATCTATGAAACTACCATGAGAAGAGCCTCTGATGAGATTAAGAAAGAACATATTCTAACCTGCCTTCACCCAACCTGCCAGGAGGTAATAGTGCCCAAGTTGCCCACCATTGAGACATGGGAAGAGATGAAGCCGCTTCTGATTGACAAATTTGGTGGTGATCTTAGTTTGGAAGTAAAAAAGGACTCCTTCATGCACATTGCTTTCAAACCTAAGGTGACTCTAGCCAAATTTACAGATAGATTATACACGGAAGGACAGCAGCTGATCACAAGCCGCCAGTTGACTGCACATGAAGTGCACATAGCTTGTGCTCAAGCCCTCAAGGTCAACCAGCTTCTGTGCCTTCACTTTAAAGCCCATAAGGCCATGCTTTCCTCTATGAAGAGCATAAAGACACTGTTGCAGGATATGCATCTTACTCAATTTGGAGCAGTAGTGCAAGAGAATTGTGCCGCCTCTAATTCTGGTTTGTCTTTACATGGCCCTTGTATCCTCACCATGAACTCACAGAATCCTTCTTGACACAAAGGGTGCCATAACTGTGGGCAGATATGTCACCATTATTGAGTCTGCACTAACCCTTGGGTAGAAGGAGATGATCCCAAGGAGCAGGCAGGAAAAGAACAGTCAACCTAGAGGCAGAGACGCTCTTGGTTGACAATTCATTCCAGTCTCCTTCAATTCCCCCCTCCATTGCTGACTCTGAGTCTGCCAACACTGAGGCTCCTCCCATCCTGCTGTTATTCCACAACATCTCTGATGACTCTGACATGGAAAATTTGGATACAGAAAATCCCAACACCTATGGATATTCAGTCCTTGTTGTCCCCAAAACTATTGCAGTCCCTTATAAACTACATTCTGGTAAAACTACAACAACCACCAAGCCTCTGCCTGAAGCCAAGGAGGTTGTTTCTTGCCCATACCTTACTCAGGCTAAGAGATCCCCTGTGCTTGTAGAGTCATATGAGGAAGCTGCTGAGGTTGCTGACGCTGTATTTAAGAATGTCTTGGTCTCGCTTCCTCTCCAGACGGTCTATAAGGAGTTTCTGGGCCTCAGATGCATGATTAAAAAGTGGGACAAAGAACTGGCAGAAGACCAAGACATTCTTGCAGTCCTTCCTCCCTTTGGTTGTACTGCCACACATGTAGAAATATCCATTCAAAAGGTGAAAATCAAGGCCATCCTGGACACTGGATCTCCTGTTTATGTTGTCTCCTCAAAGCTTGTCAAGAAGCTCAAGCTTGTCCCTGACCTCAACTATCACCAGTTGTATGGCACAGCTGGGCTATCCATGACCCGCGCTATAGGGGCTTATTCTGCTCTTCTCATGCGGTTTGGCAAGCTACTCTTGGCCGTGTCTGCTGTTGTTTTGGGGAATGAGAGTTACAACCTCCTAGTTAGTACCCAATTCCTTAGGGAATACAATGGGATCATCAACTTGAAAGATAGCTACCTCTCTATCCTAGGGTACAAAGTCCCCTTGATCTTTGAAGAGCCTGTTAAAGTTCCCAGGAAGCGCCTCAAGACATGTGCCTTAAAATATCCCACTGTGTTTTCACCCTAAAATACTGTACTCACTCATCCAACATGAATTGTCCTCCCATGGCTTGCCCTGCGTCTGAGGGGATTCCTCTCCTGGCCACTTCTGCAGTGACTATCCCTTCTGGATCTCAAGCTATCCTGGACTCCCAATTATCATAAAATCTGCCTGATTGTACAGTTCTAGACTTTACTCTCCTCCCTCACTAGGCCGCAACAAGCCCTACTTATGCCCAGGAATCTTGGACGCCTCTCATAAAGGCCCTGTTCAATTGCTTGTTTCCAACTTAACCGCCCTCCCCATACATGTGTCTAGAGAGCAGGTTGTTGGCTATGGCAAGTTGTTGAATGCTCCTGAAGTCCTATCATTATATTCCTTTGGTACGTTCCAGGATTTTAATTTACTTGAAGACAAGCCCCAAGTCCTATCCTTGTTCACTGCACAATATTTCCCACAGCTATCCCCAGTACAACAGAAGGAGGTGCTTGATTTGCTAGATCAATTTTCAGATATTTTTTGCTAAAGATAGCACTGATTATGGTCTATTTAAAGGTGTCATTCATCAGATCAATACTGGTGACACTCCCCCCTTCCGTGCTAAACCATATTGCCACAGTTGTATAGAAGATGCTCAGGTGTCTAAAGAGTTCAAGCAACTTCTAGACACTGGACTACTAGATCCTTCCCAAAGTCCTTGGGCCTCCCCCTTTGTTCATATTAACAAAGAAGGATGGAGGTCACCGTATCATGATGGACTACCAACAATTGAACTCTTTAACCAAAAAGGATTCCTATCCCTTGCCACACATTGATGATGCTCTCTGCCGCCTTGAGGGCTCCAAGTTCTTCTATGCTATGGACCTAGCATCTGGATACTAAAAATTCAATCTCTCTCCTGAGGATAGGCAAAAGGCCGCTCTCATCACTTCTAAGGGACTGTTTGAGCCCATATGCATGTTGCAAGGGTTCTGCAATGCCCCAGCTACTTTCCAACAAGCCATGGACTCCATCCTCTATGATTTGAAGCTCTCCTGTGACTTGGTGTACTTAGACAATATCACAGTCTTCAGCGCTACCTTTAAAGATCACCTGGCTCACCTAAAGGAAGTGTTAATAAAGATTAAAGAGGCTGGTCTTAAGTTAAAACCATCAAAGTGTGCTTTCTTCAAGGAACACCTTGAATTTTTGGGTCATGAAGTGACCCAGACAGGGATTTGTCCCATGACCAAGAAAGTTAAGACCATTGACAAAATTCTCCCACCCACCAATATGCAAGAAGTTCAAGTCTTTCTGGGCATGATGGGATACTATAGACAATTTATCCCCAACTTTGCTGACACTAGTGAGCCCTTGGTCCAGCTGTTGCGTAATGTCTCTTTCAAATGGACTGCCAGCCAGCAACAAGCTTTTGAGACCCTCAAGCAAAAAACTCAAAGAGGCTCACATCCTAGTATATACTGACTATGATAAGGAATTCATCCTATATACTGACGCTAGTAACCTGGCCATTGGAGAAATCTTGGCTCAACTGGATGATGAAGGTGTGGATTACCCTGTAGCTTATACCTCTTGTGTCCTGAATAAGCATGAGAAGAACTACAGTGTAAATGAGAAAGAGTGCCTTGCTGTGCTGCATGCTGTCAAGTAGTTCTGCCATTACATGTATGGAACCCATTTCACTGTGGTTACTGACCACGCTTTGCTTAAATGGTTACAGCAACTTAAGGAACTAGAAGGACAACTATCTAAATGGGCTCTCTGCCTGCAAGGTTACAACTTCACTTTGCTACACTGTCCTGGGATTTAACATCAAAACATCAACAGATTGTCCAGAATGCCCATCCTTGCGCTACACCCTGCTGAGGCTGATCAAAAATATGAGCTAATTAGATATCCTTCCTCTTGGGAGAGTGAGATGGAAGAAGTCCAAATTTCCCTATCTAAGCTATCTAAAGATACAATCATTTGTGACAATCAGCTTTTCAAAAAAGTACAAGACCACTATCTGCCTTATGTACGGCATAGTCTTTGCCTTTTGTTGGTGCTTCAAGCTCATTAGGAGACAGGACACAGAGGTGTTGCCAAGATTTATGCCTGGCTCCAGAAAACTAACTCTGGGAAAACCTTTGCCTGCTGATACCAGATGTCATTGCTAGTTGCCATGATTATCAGCTTCAACAACCTTGCGCTGCCTCTCACAAGTTCAAGCTAGTCCCCCTGCAACATGCATTTCACACTGTCAGCATTGACGCCGTAGGGCCTCTTCCTTGCTCCTACTCTGGCTGCTGATTTATCCTTATTGCTGTTGATTATTTTAGCAAGTGGGTAGAAGCTCGCCCTACTAAGGACATTACTGCCAAGACAATCACCACATTTCTGCTACAGGATGTATTCTTTTGCCATGGTTGTGCTCAAGTGTTGCTATCTTATAATGGGACCAAATTCAATGCTAAGTTAGTAGCCTCAGTTGTTGAGGCTTTGGGGTCTCACCAGTATTTTTCTGCCCCCTATAATCCTTCTACCAATGGGGCAATCAAGCGTGAAAATTCAACTCTGGTTTTTATCATGAGGAAAATCACTTACTCTGATGCTGCAAACTTGGATCTATACTTACCCGCTGCTCTCTTTGCCTATTGCCTTTGAAAACATTGTTTCACCAGATATTCCCCTTTTGCTATGTTGTATGGTTGTGAAGCCACCACTCTGTTGCTCTTGGGGGGCCCCTACTCTCCTCTGATAAGGCTATGAACCCTGATGAGCACATCAAAGATCTAGTCAACCACATCATTGATATACAGGCTAGTGCCTACACATCTGCCTATAAGACCAAGATGCTTGAGCTCTCTCCTGACAATGCTAAACAATCTCCCTTGCCTGAGTTCAACGTTGGGGACCACATTTTTTACTATCAGTATAGAGTAGGAGGACACACTCATAAACTAGACTTGCTGTAGATTGGGCCCTTGGAAGTGACCTTCAAACAAGGATCAGAATACACTGTGAAACTCCTCTCCAGTGGTTGACTATTTGCCTGAGTGCATGCCAAGTTCCTCCAAAAATACTACCCCCCTAAGGCCAATCTAGAGGGGGGCAATGTTGTGAATTCCGCTATTTAATGAGTTTTGATTTTGCCTTTGATGGGTTATTTTGAGGACAAATCTCTCTCTTTTGCTTTCATCCTTCAAAATGACTCTGGCTCCAAATTGGGAAACTCAATTGTTCAGTTTCCTGATTCTGCACAGCTTGCTTGCCCCACTCATGCTTTTAGCAAGTGATCCTACCGTCCATGTACTGTTTTGTGGTAAAGCTACACAGTATATAATCCCAATTTCTATACCCAATAAAAATAAAGTTCTATTCACATTTTTTCTTTGTGTCTTCACGTACTTTAGCGCCTCTCTAGCCACATATAGCAGATATTATTCAATCAGGGCCACAAGGTAATCACATAGCCTTCCCTGCCATTCTAACCAAGACTTAGTACAAATCCAATCCTAAGGTTAGGATTTCCTGTTGTAAGTATATGCTGCGCCTCAGATCACAACACATCCCAAAGAAGAAAAGATATCCCAGGTAAACCACAAGGTGAAGCCTTTGCCCAGCAAAGGCTTCAGTAAACTCACAAATTTTTTTGTATACCATGCTTATCTTCTTCTCATACTTTGCCTTTGCAAAGGTAAGCTCCATGGCTACAGGGACCCCCATCTTATCAGTGCTTCAGGCTAGCCCAATGTTGGCAAGGAGGGTTTTAGTTTTATTGAAAGCTTTTGCGTCTGTAACAGCCAATTTTCTAACCACACACCCAAAGTTCTCCAGCAGGTAAGAGAGCGTGTGCTCCACCAGTAAGCAGAAGCAAGCAGCCACATGGGACTGGTCCATCTCTGATATGTTATTGAATGGGAGCGTCACCAGGGCATCCCAAAAAGCTCAATTGAGTTCACACAGTAAACTCCACTGAGGGCCACTAGGCTCAGGTGGACCAATTAGGCATCCTTGTAGGCATTAACTGCCCACTCAGATGCCCCCTTGCCATGTGTGAGCCCAGCAAATGACTCCCTGGACATTGGGAATGTGCTGTTGATTTGATCCTTGAGCTCCTGCAAAACAGGGGGAGACAGAAACAGCTGCCTTGCCACATGATTGTTGTAGTTGGCGTAGAACATGGCGGGGACAAAGGGGACCAGGACTTGACAGATTTTGCTGTTTATGTTTTCTAAAATAAGGTAAGTATTTTGAAATTTTATTAATTTATTTTTTATGTTACATTCTTGTGTTTTTTCCTTGCTGGCAGCTTCAGCAGGCTTAGCTATTATTGGTGCAGGCAATTGCACTGGCAATTCAGTATCCTCTTTCCTGGCACGCTTTGCTGGCTTGAGATGTCCATACATCTCAGGGTTGTTGACCCAGAAAGATGGCGCAGAGAGGGCAAATGACTTGAACTGGAGGCTGTCAACCATAGTTTTTTGAACGTTAAAAAGACACTCAATTGTTTTCTCAGGGGTGTCTGGCATCTTGGCCATAGGTGACTTGGCAGAAACCTTGTTGATTTTGTCCCCAGTGAGGACAGAGGCTTTATTTTTTCCCTTGACCTTGTGGTCAATTTCTTTGATCTCTGCAATTGCAGAGTCAAGGTCTTTGAGCAATTTTTCCAGTTCTCTCACTGATTTTTTACTAACCTTTCCATATGTTTTTATATCTTTCACCCCAATAAAATCTGTATTTTTCTGATACCATTGCCTCTTTGTTTATCCCTGTTTGTTTTCCCATTACTCCAATATCCCATCTTTTTACCCATTGTGTATATATTTTATGCTCATCTCAATATGTGTTGTTTGCTTTGTGTTGGCATTGCTTCCAGAACACAGTTATTTTTAGTACCCAAACACAGCCTCTTGTGAAATTATTAACAACAATTTGGTGATCAGCTAAATTTGAATTGGAAAATTATATGTTAATTGTGTTTAGATAAAGTTTTTACTGATCCAAATTAAAAATCTTAATGATAAACTTTAAGCCAATCAGGAGCTGAGTGATAAAGTGTTTGATGTGACTTAAAGGGTCACCCAAAAACATTTTGATACATGTGCACTAATTAATATGATTGGCTGTTTTTTTATTGAGCGCCATTGCTGCTGTGGCAAGTTGTTGATAGACTAGTGCTAACCCAGCTGCTGATTGAGCACTAGTCCACCAACAACTTGCCACAGAAGCAATGTCGCGCAATGGCAAAACACCCAGCCAATCATATTAATTAGCACACATTTCAAAGAATTATTGTGTGACCCTTTATAACACAACAATCAATTTATCACTTGTCTCCTGATTGACTTAAAGTTTATCATTAAGGTTTTGAATTTGGATCAGTAACAACTTTATCTAAACACAATTAACATATAATTTTCTAATTCAAATTTAGCTGATTACCAAATTGTTCTTAATGTTTTCACAAGGGGCTGTGTTTAAGTGCTAAAAATAACTGTTTTCTGGATCTAGATACACAACATAGTAAATATATAATTTTATAGAAATAAACTGAACATAAAGAATAAAACTAACTATAATCAAAGAGAACACAAATAATTGAAATTCAGAATAAAGATAATATAAATATAAAATTTTTGGTGACAGGAAGTTTATTGGGGAGTGGGGAAGAGAGATGCCTAGTAGACAGAATAGTGTGGGGAGGAAGGCGTAGAGCCAGTGCTTACCTAAGGGTCTGTGATTGGGTGGGGCTGGCAGGTGGGTGGTAGTGGTGGCAGGAGGATTGACTGTGATGGCCGCCATGTACCGCTCATTGTACTCCTCATTGGTCATTGCTGTGATTGGCTGGTAGGTGGCTGTGGCACGGGGTAGAAGGCACTTGTCCTTCTGTGACTGGTTGCCCATATTACATGGAAAACTATCTGGGCAAACAAGTCAGCCATCATTTGGCAACCAAAGAGAGACTTGTGGTCAAGGACCCCAATATAGAGATTGTTTAAAGCCTGTGGGCGGTGCTGTTAGACTGTGTCTCCAATATTAAAGAACACTACATTGTCCAGATGGATGTCTATGTGGCTGGCTGGGTACACAGAGGCCTGGTGCCCACGTCCTTGGATTGATTCAAGGGTGGTAGAGCTACCCTCCATCTGGTGGCTCAAAAAACCCCAGTAGGGTGAATTTGAGCTATCCCAGGAGTCAAGTAATCCACCAAGCACATGGCTGTACTTGTAGCCATTGGTGTAACCAGGGTTTGTCTAATAATAGACAAAACCCTTGTCCAAAACAGCCATAAATGCACCAATGAAAGTCTCCTTCTTGGCCTTCTTCCTTCCTTTTTGAGTGGCGGCTCTTCCTTGTTCACCAAATTTATTAAAAGCAATAGACAATTTTTAATGAGTAATGAGCATGACATCATCTGATAAACTTGTCAAGCATTGGACAAGAGTGGAATCAATGACAGGATTGTACAGAGAATCCTCACTACCATCCATTGTTCCCCATTGTAGTTAGCCAACACTATGAATAAAGCCACTTTCTTGTGCATCCAGAACTGCACCATGCGCTCAGAAACCCAAATACCATGGTATGCAAGTTGCTTCCATACCTTGGTCAGGAGAAGCTTGGGATCCTGCTGAAGGAGATCAAGCATGATTAGATATGATTTTTTAATCTGGGACTCTGGTGCCTTCTTCTGCTTCTTGGCTGTTCCAATCAGGTTCCCCTTGTTCATCAGGTCATTAAACTTCCACATGATGATAGCTTAGGTGAATTACAATTTGTTGACAATTTGTTCCCTAGTTAAGCCACACTAGTTCAGTGCCACTATTTCTTGGAGAATTTGGGCAGTAATTATTCTGCGTTTAGGGTGCTGGGCCAGGGGAGCTGAAGCCTGATTGGCTGTAGGGGGGTAGGTTGGCTTGTGGTGGGAAGTTGTTCCAAATCAAGGTTGCCATACTAATTGGTTGGTTGACAGGCAGCTTGTGAGGGGGTAGGTACAGGAGCAGGGGCAGAGCTAGACACTAGGTGCCTGTTGAATAAGTCAAAGTCATATGGGTTGGGGGTCAGGTACAGGTCAGCTTCCTTGTTATCTGCCTCAAAGACTTGGGTGTAAACAGGTGCCTCTACACCCTGAGCCTTGTCTCCATTAAAGATGTCTAGGCTGCTACTGGCTTGGCTGCTGGCGCCATTGAAAATGTTGTTATTGTTGAAAACCATTATAAAAAACCTAGGATAAAATCACTAAAGTTAGAAGTTTAAAATTTTATGATTTACTTTTATTTTAATCAACATTCCATATTTGAAAGGTTCTCAAATCATTTTATACAAATCAGGAGCCATGAAAATATATAAAATGCTTTTGTTCCTAAATTAAATTGCTTTTTATTGGCTATTAAACTGTTATTTTTCTATTTTAGGCTGCTCATACTACACATCTTGTGTGACTTCATTTTGCTTTGTGCTTGTGGAATCTCAGTTCCAGATTGCGCAAATTTTGTTTCATTTTAATTCTTCTGTTGACACCCCATATGAATCCTGATTGGATTATAATATACTCCAGAATAGCATCCATCCATCTCACTTGTTGCACCAGTTCATTTTGTTTGTGGTTTAAACTGCACCGCTTGATGTCTGAAATACTTTTATATAATATGCAAGTAAAATTTTGCTTATTGTTTGATGGTTCATTTATTAACCAAAATATTTAAATTAATTGAATCCTGAATCTTGCACAACTTGGATTTTGTTCAAATCTGAAATCATTTTGTTTAAATCTGAGGTATTTTTGGTTGTTGACATAGCTTTTAAAACTAATATACTTGAAATTACTGAAAATAATTTTTGGTAATGTGATTGGTTTAAAATTGACTCCTTCCAAGCCCAAATAAAATAGATTTTTATAGGGTGACAACCCCATGGCTAGACTGGTGTCTGGTTGCTATTAACTCTGGATAGTTAACCTATCATCCCCAATCTACTAGCTTCAACCACCAAAGTTACAATTCAAAGCCTTAATTGTGGTTTGGAATTCCAGTGTCAGGAATTCACCCGCTTGGTAACATATACCCAATGTGGTGTACAATGGCTGAAAGGTTCAGAACAGTGATTAAGGATCCTACAGTAAAGAAACCATGCTCATGTGGAAGATCTCCCCAAGGAGACAATACTAACCAAGTAGTAGATTGAAGCAACTCAGGAAAAAATAGGCTCCTAGGTAGCTCAAGTGAAAGGCTAACACCAAGGAATGAAATAATTGAGGCACTACATATTTGGGAGCCACTTGGTAAGACTGGGGGTTCTCCTTTATGGGATAATTATCAGAGAAGGCAGAGGAAGTATACCAATGGCTTGAAATCACAGGACACCATGTCAGGGATCTAGTCTTGGGTGGCCAGCCCGTTGTTTTCAGGGGTAACTCGGGCCAGGTTTTTTGCAGGTAATGTTCACCACAAGAGGGGAGCTAACTTCAAAAGGTAGGAGGCAGAATTCCCCACCCAGGACCACAGGATGGCAGCCGGGATTATAGTGTCAATCACCCTGGTGAGGGTGATGTACACAACCCCAAACAGCTTGCCAGTATGGTCAGTTGGGAGATTGGGTGCAGAAGCAGGCATGGGTTTTGAGGTCACAGGCGGCTCCATGGACAGATTATAAGCAGGAAGATAATTGAATTTTCCTCTGAACAACTTGGGTATTGAAAATATCCACGGGCTTTGTTGGTTGTATCTAACTACAGATTGTATGCAGGCCAGGGGATTGAGTTCAAGTATCTTCTCTGGGGTGTATTCCTTGTATTCAGACTTCAGAGGGTAGTTGGTAAAGTGGACGGGTCCAAAGGGTACACCAGGAGGACAGAAAACAGCGGGCAGTGGGGCAGGCAGGCCAGGAGATCTTGAACTGAATTGGTAGACAGAAAATATAAAATAAGGCAATAGCTGTATGAGCCAAATTAACATAACCTTTATTCAAAAATGGCAATATGTTTGGAGCGCAGAGTCCTTGGGTCTATATAGTACCCCCTTCCAAACTTAATACTTTCCATGGGGGGTTCATCAGGGCATTGGGAAGACTAGGCCCGGGGGAATTGGGTGCTTGGGTCCAAAGGTGGCAAAATGGCACTTGGCCTGGGAGTTCTTTCATTGGTCAGGAAGCTTGATTTAGCTGCCTGATTATCTTGCTTTAGTGTCAAGGTCATGGGACTGGGTTGCGGGCCCGTGCCTCTTTCCTGGGTTGGCTCTTGATTGGTTGCTGGTGTAGACTCCAAGTTTATGCTAATAGTTGCAAAAGCAGTACCTCCATTTGGTGCAATGATTTCTTTGGTTTTTCTCTTTTTACTGCATGGGTCAATACACTCAGTATCAGCTTGTGGGGGCTCAATTCCAGAAAAAAGCGGGCAGGCAGTCCCGCAGTCCACAGGCCTGGCGGCCCAAAGGAATCCAGGTTTGGGGTTTGATCCCTGCTTCCGGGCCCGGGTTTCTAGGGAGGAAGAATTGTCAATCCTGACATACCAGGGTTTTCATGATTGGGAGAAGTGGAGGAACTATAATCAGCTCCAGTCCTCCTGAAAATGCTGGATAAGAAGGCCTGCAACAGAAGAAGCCAGACAATATATTTATACCCAAAGTGCTTCTGCAAGGAAGACTTGGGCAATCTCATGGTTTTTGGGCTAGGAGAGAGCAAAAATAGGCAAATATATTGAACTAGCAAAAGACTTTATTGATTGAATAAATATCTCAGAAGAAGTACCAAGGCTTATATAGTCTGGACTTAAATGGGGATTTCAGTTGACAGGAAATTTATGGTCAAACATAAGCCTTAAGATATGTGTTTTAACTGATTTAAAAATACTAAGCAAGTTGCATCCTCCTTTCCCCATCTGTAGATCAAAATGGAGAAAGAGAATGCTTGAGATCTTAAATGGATTTTTTAAGATAGAGCATGAGCTTGGTTTAAACAGTGTATGTTTAAACACAACACAGAACCAGAAAACCAGATCCAGGGTTTATGGAGCCTTCTATTCAGGCCAAGTTGTTAACAGCAATGGTTCTATTTAACTCATTAAGGTTAACTTTAAAAAGCAGTTCATCTGATTGGCTGGGAGGCTTGAAGTTAAGCGCTTCATGATTCAAACTTAAATTAATACTAAAAATTCATTTTAGATTCCTGCTTAATAGTGCAGGGTTTGCAATTTTGATCCCCAGAAATGAAATTATTGGAAAAGTACACAAATCTGGGTCTTGAGAAAAAGGTAATTTAAAAGAAGAACTACCCATTAACCCACTGTTTTCTCCATTTAGCCCATTAAACTATCTGGTTACAGTATTCAAATTTCTTATCTTTTGGAAAAAAGAGAGATTGTTGATTAAAAAACATGTAAATCAATGTTTCTGACAGACAGCAATAAAATACTACTTGAATTACCCTATTAAGATTATATATTCTGTTGTAGACAAGAGTAAATTTTGATGACTCTCATTGTAGGATCCTGTTCTGCACTTGGTGGAATATAAAGTTGAGCAGGCGGTGCTCTTTCCCATTTCTTGATTAATTAGATGTAAATTGGTCAGTCTCCTGTCTACAGATGGTGTGTTTCCTTGAGCCAGCTCTTTTTTAATCTAATTCTGGCACTGGAAAATCCACTATAGTATTCCAAAATGGTTTCAGTTATCATCTTGATTTTTAAGAGTATTAAGAAGACAATGGTTATTGATCCAGAATGTCTCAGGTATCTCTCAAATAGGGGATCCTATTCTTAGATCACTGTGTTTCACATACTATTAGGATATTCAATTAACCTTATGACCCAGTGATATGATATCTATAATAGAGGATTCTATTTTTCTAGTGGTCCTTCTATTTTCATCTATGTTCATTTTGATGGGGAGATGGATCATTCAATTATAATTGATTAGGATTTCATGACATTTCCCCCACTCAACTGGACTATAATTTCTTCATAAAAAAGCTCTAAATTTGGGTATGGATAATACTTCAAATTACTCAGGTATTAGAAAAAATAGATTTCTGTCAGATAGTTGCACAGATATTGGAGTAGTACATGCATAATTTCTGTGGCTTTTTCAAAGAAGCCTGGTGGTACTTATTTGTGGGCTTTGCTAATCTGACACTGGCTCCTTGTGATCTGGTCTAGAAAGTAAAATCCCTTCTCAATCTCAAACAGATTATTCATCAGAAGAGATTCCTTTGATAAGACAGGCCCTCAGGGATAATAGCAACAAGATTCCTGTTAAGGAGGTAACAGAGGAACACCAGTCTTCTGATGGTAACAAGCGTCCTGGGAAAGGCCAGTTAGGTGTGACTTGTACTAGTCCTAGATCTTCAGTGCAAGAGCCTGTGGAAGTTGATCCACTTTCAGATGCATTTTTAATGTGCTTTATCCAGGTCTACCTGGCTGATCAGGGCCTGCCCCATTTTTCCATCTAGGGAATGAGTATTTTCTATATCACAGCTACATAAATGCAGAGAAATTATTCCTCAGTTCCTATACATGGTAATTGTGGTGCAGGGTGCCACTCCTCAATAACAACATATTAAGACTAAATCTTTATTTGGAAAGTATAAGGTGAACTGCTGCGCTTTTTCATGTTCTGCGTTGGAGAATACCCTCCACAATCTATAGGAGTATTTCTGATTAGAGACTAATTAACACCTGCAGCTAACCACAGATGCGTTGGAGAGTGACCCATTGAGGTGATTTTTAATATGGCAATAAGTGACCAATTGATGCATCTGCAGCTAGCTGCAGATGCTCCAAATGATGGCCCATCAGAAGAGGATTTGCATATGGCAATTATCAACCCATTGAAGTATCTGCAGCTAGCCGCAGATGCATTGATGATTGACACATTGCTTGCACCCTCTATGTTAATTGTTATATCAAAATTCTGCCCCTCTTTTGCCAAGCATTGGCCCCCAAGGAAAGCAGTCTGAAGCCCTATTCTACACCTGATTACCTAAAGACAGCCCTACTTTTGCTGCAACCACCTGAATCCCAGATCACATGTTCAGATGTGCACTTCCCACCCAATCTGAGCCCTTTCCCTATGAATATTCTCTAAAATGTTTCAGCTCTTCAAGAAAAGCTTAGTTCCTGTTGGTCTAGACCTCAGTCAGTATGACTCACCATTTCTTTTCTCTCCTCCCCCTTCAATTATAAAAGACCCTCAGAAGACCCTCAATAAAGACAGTCATTTACCATACAAACATAAAAAACAACTTACCATTCTTATATTACTTGCAGAGCCTAAATATAAAGGTTCTATTGAGTAAAAAGATATTAGTCTTGTTATGTTACTAGTTCTTCTCAGCTACATCAAACCCACTATTAGAACCCTTGAGCACCACAGTAATAGACCAGTATCCTTGTATCAATATTAAGCAGAGAATAATCTATTCCAGGGAGGGGTTCCATTCAGTGGAGGACATAAATCTGGCAGAGCGTCTTGGGGATAGACTGTTAGAGTTGTTGGTAGAGACTTGAGAAGCAAAGAATGTGGATCAGAAAGTTCAGGGATATATCCTGTATTTTGAGTCATGGGTATTTTTACCTGGTTTAAGCATTTGGCCAAATTCCCTAGTTATATCAGTTGTTAGGGATGGAGAACTCTGATTCCTAATATAGTGAGATCTGCCAGGTCACACAGAGTGTTTGGGCTGTTATTGATTGTGAGGCAATGTAATAGGCAGTTTGATGGATAGTGTTATTTGTGAACATAATGCTAAATCCTGATCTTAGCCTACCAATGACCAACACTGATGATATAGCAGCCCACTGAGAGAAGGTTTGGAAAAAGATGAGTGGCTTGGAAGCACCAATTCCTTGATTATATTGGTATATCTCAAATTTTATGATTGACTTTCTTTTTTATGGCCTGTGTTTTTCCACTCAATTCCTGTCTCTGGTGTGCCAAAACTGTTTATCTTGAAGTTCCTATCTCTTTTGTGTGATATTCTCAGCAGCCAAGGGCATAATGGTGTCTCTTATTACAGGCAGCTACATATACTGTAAATTCAGAACCTGAATGTAAAAATGCAGGATTGTCAAATCCTTGGTCCAAATTTCAAATCACTTTTGCGGGCAACTCAGCTGAGTGAAAAATAAAATGTTTAAAGAAAATCAAACATTTAATTTGACTTTTTTGATTTATTTGAGAATTGGCAAATTTTGAATCTCTTGAGCAGATAACTCAACTAACAAAAGACAAAACTCAGCAAAAAATGCGTGATACATAAATCAGAAATGCAGGATTCTAATGTACAATTTGAGATTTCCTGTATTTCAAACAAATCATAGACATCATATAAAAAATTAACAAATCTGAAATTGCAGGATTGTCAAATCCAAGAACCAAATAAAAAATAAAAAATATAGTGAATTTGAAATGAATATAATTTATGGTGTCTCAAAGAGGATGCTGAAGGATCTAGAGTGGATTTTTGTTAATTCTTTTAGGAATCATAGACATTCTCAAAGATCACCCTATTCTATTTTAGGGTGGCTAAAATTTAGATACTTGATTACAGTAGATTTTAAAAAACGCTAATAATAAAACAGAATTATATATTACAATCTATCTTATCACATTGTCTTTTCCTTAATGTGTTGATAGTTCATTTGCTGTTGATACTGTAAACTCAGAACCTGAACATAAAAATGCGGGATTGTCAAATCCTTGGTTCAAATTTTGAATCACTGTTGCGGGATGGCCTTTTTTAATTAAATTGAATTCTTTGTATTTTTATATGGATTTTTAAACATGCAGGAACTCATAGACACTTTGCAAAGATCAAGTCAAGCTGCATATTTCCAATGGACAAAATGAATTAACTGGAATCAGATTTATAGCATTCAAATCCATCAACCATTTTCATTAAGTTTACTATGTTTTTTGAAATTGCGGGATTGTCAAATCCAAGAACCACATTTCAAATCACTTTTGAATGCCACTAGTAAACTCAGATATTAATTGCGGGAACTGGAATCCAAATTTAATGTACAGTAAGAACACTAGGAAACACCAACCCAAATAAAGAAGCTCCACCACAACTAAAATCAAACTAAAAATTCAATCTCAATAACCATGTTTAGACATAAAAAGTGATTAAACTTTAAAATCATCCAAAAATGGAAAGTATACAATATTATTCACTTCAAATCACTATATAGACATTCTGCTACTATTCAAGGCTAACTCAAGAGAAAATAACTACTCACAACTAAACCAATAAATCCAAATAAATACATATTTAATCTAAAATATATTTTTTATTTTATTTTTATGGACCGTCAATCACATTATCAACCAGCTCCTGCACCAGCCTGCGGGGCAGCTCATCCACAAGGGTGTCCCAAAGGGTCCAAGAACAGACCCAGAACCCAACTCAATGGGAGTCATTCCAATACACAGGCCTCCCAAGGTGTCAGCGCCAGCCAACCACCTCCCGCATCCCAAGCCCAATCAACCAGCCTGAATCCCAGACATAAGCCACTCTCAAGGCCTGCCACAAAAGTCTCATATACCAGAGTCACTGGTAACAATGAGGTTACTTACACCTCCACTGTATACCCAGTTGTCACCTGGCCCCGCACTCTCAATCCAAGAGTTTCTACTTACTGCCCCCGCGTTTTTGATACCTCCTATCAGCCATTGGCCACAACTGTTGAGCCATCTGTGCCTATTGTGTATTCCACTATTGACGGCACCACTGCAAGCAAGCATGATCCCACCTTCTACACAAAGGTCTCTGTCCCCTGTGTTGAGCCTGGTAGCCAGGATGCTGTGGTACCTGCCAAGAGCCAGCATTGGTTGACAGATAGTGAGCATGAAGCTATCCTCAACTGCTTGAACGTGGGAATAGCAGTTTGGGATATTGCGTCCCAATTTGGAGTCACAGCCAGATATATTGCCAACATTATCAACAAGTATGGCAATACTGGGAAAATTGCCAAATCCACCAAGACAAAAAGACAGCCCACACTCCTTCAGCCTATTCACATTGACGCAATCAAGCAGTAGATAGCCAAGGATTGTAACTGGACACACTTGCTGTCCAATCAAAGCTTGCAACAGAGTTTGGGCTTTATGTTTCCAAAACCCTTGTCTACAAAACTATGGTTGATTTGGGCTTCTTCTGGAAAGTACTAGGAGTTTTTCTGTATAATAGGAACATTGAAAAGATCATTGAGGATTGACACATTTATGTCAAGACATATCTGGCACTAAAGGAGACTGGGAATGTCCAGTTCTTCTATATCAACAAATTGTTGTTTTCCTCCTCACTCAGGTCCAGGCATGGGTGGGTCAAGAAGGGGTCTAAGGACGGCGTAGCCCATCATGCAGCTGTCCATTCCCAGAACTATTCAATGATTGCGCTTCTTGGTCCTCACAGGTTGGACCAATATCAGATGATCAAGGGTTCCCATAATAGTGGGACATTTCTTAATTTTCTCTGAGCCGTCAAGGAGTACCTTTGGATAAATTACAGCAGCACAACCAAGTTTTTGTGCTTGATAATGTTGGGCTCTACAAAGTGGATCTGGTTGTGTCTGAGTTCCCCCCATCAACAAAAACAGCCATTCTGCCAGTCACTGCCTTGCAGACTGCCCAATGATACTCCTCTTCCTTCTGCCCTATTCTCCATTTATGAACCCAATTGAGGAGGTTTTTGGTTGGATCAAGAATAAGGTGAAACAAGGCCTCCCTCAGGACACTGAGGATCTCTTCAACATTCTTGAGATCAGCCAATTTGTGATGCCACCCAATGTGGTGGTAGCTTTCTATGAGCACTTGTAATCCTTCCTCCCTAAAGCGCTAGCCTCCAAGCCAATCAGATAAATGGGCACTCTGGGTTTTATTTGTTTTTATTTTTATTTATTTTGTTTTTATAGGACACAAAAATTATTATTTATATATAATAATGTGATGTTTGATTGTATTGTAGACATATAAAAATACACAGAAAAGGTAAGTAAAATTAATTATACTAGGTAAGATCAATATATTTTTATTATAATGCACTGAATATCTTTGGCTTTTGCACTAACAAATAAATAAGTTAAAAAAGATAGAAATAAATTAGTTTAGTTAAATAATTGTGAATCTTTGATGGTACTTTGGCTTTTCTAAGCCACAAATTGGACCTTTCAGGTCATCATCTGATCCTTGTTATTTCAGTGCCATTATAGCCACACAACACGGAAACCAATGATTTTCATATATTGCTTACTAATTAGTACTTAGGACGCAGGTCAAATATATTGAATATGTTTATCAAATCATATTACAAGGGAAAGGTAATTTGGTTCTACACAATTATTTGTTTAGAATATAAGTGGAGAGGGCCACATGATGTGGATAAATTCAATTCTTGTTGTTTGTTTATGTAATAAATGAACCTGTACTTGACGCGCTAGTAAATAAACAAATTTATAAATCACATTTTATTATTACATATGTTCACTTTATTAAACTCTCACTTTATTATTATTGACCTAATTATATATTAATATTATAATTTAAAAATTAAAATTAAAATATTAAAAGTAAAATTATAATTATAAATCTTAAAATTTAAATATTAAAGTTTAAATATTCAAAATTTAACTATTTTTATTAAATTATGATTTATTCAATATTGAAATATTTGTTATTAAAAATTTATATTAACTTTTAGATAATAAAATTTTAATATTGAAATATGTAATATTAAAATTTTTATAGTGAAATTTGAATATTACATAGTTTGATCTTAAAGTTTCAGTATTAAAATATAAAAAGCAAAAGAAATTTAATTTGCAATGGGAAAATAGTTATTGGGGGATGTTAATTGCAAAGGGAATGCAATTATTCTGGGGAATTATACCCCAAAATTAAATTTTCAGCTAAAGCTACTAATTGGATCCAAATACTCTTCTGTACGTGGTGGACAACCCTGGATGTAATTGCTAGAGGGGTGGCGCCCTGTACCCCGGTGGTTGTTGATTGTTTGATAAAAGGAAGGCAGGTGAGTGAATCAATTAATAGGTTTTTTCAGGGGGCACATAGTACCTGTATAACGTTGCCAATGCAAATTAGTCATACAGGATGTGCTTGACTGTCCTATATCCCCGCAGTTTCTTCTGGTGGTTGAGGGCTACACGGCAAATATTCATTTGAATAAGTACTTCTCCAACTTTTTGATGTTGATTTTTAATATGTAGCAAAGGAGGATTCCCAGGTATACTGTGACGTGGATTCTTTGCAAGGTATACTTTTCTGAGGACATGCATAATTTTTTGAATGTTTGAACTAACCTATTGATATAGGATGTTTGGTTGAACTTGAAGAGGGTTCTGGGGGGCTCCCAACTTGAATCAGCCCCCCAGGCCTCAGCAAACAAAATAAGTAAAGGTTTAAAATTATTCACAAGGACTGCATCCCTGACTTTATTTGACAGTGCCTTAAATACTTCATTAAAATTGCAGTTTTCAAATATTCTGTTCCAATTTGAAAGTCAGTTTTTATTAAGTTCTTTTCATATTTGTTGATGTTTGTGAATGGGAATCTTTGAATGCTTTTGTATATATATTCATCAAAGTTTAGTTTGATATCCCCACAAATTTCATTCATTTCTTTGAAGTTGATACTTGATCCTATTTCATATGCTTCCCTCAACCACGGCAAGCACCCCACAGATGGTAAATATTCCCTATCTTCAGCTTCAATACTTGAAAAATTATTCATATTCTGTTGAATTATTTTATTTATTTGTTTTACAGGGGCTACCAGTGACTGGTAACCCCCGTAAAACCAACTTGGCGTATAAGCTGCCACTTCCGCAACCTCATCCCCATTCCTGGTGATGACTAAAATAAATATAAGTAAAACATAAAAAGACTTACTAATTGTTTCCCCTGTGGCCCCCTCAGCCACAGGCGCCACTTCGGCAAACTTCCTGAGCGTTGGCTGCTCTTCATTAATTTTCCTGGGCTTAATTTTTCTTATTTTTCTTATTTTTCTTACAACTTGTGCTTCTTCTTGATTTTCATTTGATAAAGTTTCTGTATTTTGTGAAGCTCTCCTGCTTCTTGCTTGTGTTCCATTTTTTTCTGTTTTCATTTGATTTTTTCCCTCTTCATTGGTGTTAATTTCCTTTGGAACTTAATTTCCTTTGATTAGTTTGATCTTATTATTTTCTTTGGACCCCTGCCAGAACTCCCACAAATTTTAGGCCACATTGTTGAACTTCAGACTTAATAGAATTGTTCCCTGGAGATTTAGTAATGCTTTTTTATTTTTTTGTCTATAATATTTCCTAGTTTGTTCATAGCATCTTATTTTGACTGGATTAGTGGCTGGCCCTTGTTACCCAGCTTTCCTGTCACTATTTCCCTGATATTTTTTCTATTTCAACAACCTTTTTCAGGTGTACTTCTAATTCTTTAATCAAGTTATAGATAGTTGACATTTTGTTTGAATTCCATCAAAAAACTGGTTTTTATAGTACTATCTTCAACACATACATATTTTTAACCATCACTTATAAATTAAAGGCAATAAACATAAATATTGCATTAAAATATTGCAATTAGACATCAACTCTTTATATTTTGATATTATGTGCATAACTCAATGCAATTTTTTAACAAAATCCATTGTAAACATGGCTTTTTTATTATAATTTAAAATAAATTGACTGTGTTTATATTAGAGAACCATTAACACTTAGTACAAATATTGATACATAGTGCATTTTACAGCCTGTATATTTACCTATTGGTAATAATTCTATCAAATTTTTTGTTGGATTTTGCAAGGTAATAATAATGTAATGTGTTAATAGAATACTGTTTATTGTCATTAATTGGCTGATTTTCTTTGCTGTGGCAATTGTACATTTTCTGATATTTACACACTAGTATCCAATTGGTTGGTTTAACATCCAATTGCACAGAAAATAGGAAATCAAGCTGCCACCCCAACCACATCCGGTCTTGGGGTGGTGGCTTGTTTTCCTATTGCCTGTGCAATTGGATGTCAAGCCAAACAATTGGATACTAGTGCATAAATATCAGAAAATGCACAATCACCACAGCAAAGAAAATCAGCCAATTAATGAGAATAAACAGTATTCTATTAACACATTACATTATTATTACCTGGCAAAATCCAACTAAAAAGTTTATAGAATTATTACCAATAGGTAAATATACAGGCTGTAAAATGCACTATGTATCAATATTTGTACTAAGTGTTAATGGTTCTCTAATATAAACACAGTCAATTTATTTTAAATTATAATAAAAAAGCCATGTTTACAATGGATTTTGTTAAAAAATTGCATTGAGTTATGCACATAATATCAAAATATAAAGAGTTGATGTCTAATTGCAATATTTTAATGCAATATTTATGTTTATTGTCTTTAATTTATTAATGATAATGAAAAATATGTATGCTCATAATTTTAAGCTATTTGTAAAATGTACAACATTGTATTAATTATGGGAAATGTTGAAAATGTAAAAAGAAAATATTATAAATTATTAATTGAAAGAGAGATATCAATTTTAATAAGTTGTCACAAAGAAAAGATTTATTTACTTATCAAAGGACATAAAGGGGGGAATGGGCAGAATGAACATTGCTTTATCTGCGCCTGTGAAAGGGGCAGCATCAGAGATAGTGGTGAGGGAATGGGTGGTGGTTTGGGAGCCAGAGTTGGAAGGCAGGTGGCTTAATGGGGGTTAGGGAGGCAGGGTTTGTTGACTGGGAAGGGGCAGCAAGAGCTGATTGCTAAAATTTCTCAAATTCTTCTTCTGTCACATATACTGGCTTGACAAAATTGATGGACTGGCATGGGGGGAGGCGGGGGACCTTTCTGGACTTATCACTATCACTTGCATAGAAGATGATGAGATCAAATAAGTCCTGGACAGACACAGAAGGGAAAAACTTATACCCCTTATTGATTTGGATGCATAGTTTGTTGTAGGTGGTAGGCTTCAAGCGCCTGAGGGCGGAACCAAAATTGTAGAGACATACATCTGCAAGATGCATGTCGGCATAGTTGATGGGGTAGGACCAACAAGTATGCCCCACAGCCCTGATTTCTTGGATTGCCCATTCCTGCTGCTCCATCTCTGCACTCAGTACAACTGTGTGCACAGCGTTTTATGTGGCCCACTCCTCCAGCATGGCCTTGAGCTCCGTCTGGTAGGCATACCCATCTGCGGTGTTCAATATTGCCAAGTAATAATTGACGCCCAATGGGGAAACTGCCAATAAAACCCCAACAAAATGATACAAGATTGGGCCGCACTTGTACACGTCAGATTGGATGCGCTTCTCTCCAAAGTCTTGGATACTTGCAGATATCTTAGCATACAATAGAAAGATGACGTCATTACAGGCCCTCATTGCTCTTCCTTTGATAAAATTAATAATAGGTGAATTGTAGGGGTCAGTATTCACCGAAATGGGGCCACTGAGAACTTGATTGAACAAGATTCTAGCAGCAACCACAACTCTGTGAATCCATAAATTCACTGTTCTTTTGTTGATGAAGATGCCATGGAGTCCCAACTGGAGACGTACCTGGACCAGGGGCATCTGCAGGTCACGTTCCATAATGGCCATCACAAGGGGATAGGCTGTGTCACCCTTGGCAAAGTACAGGCACCAGTTGGGGGTCTTCTTGGTAGGGGGCCACAGTTAGCGTGGGCTTGCAGGGTTGCAGCCACAGTGGACTTTGCAAAACCCATTGCAGCCACAATTTCCCCAAGGTACATAAGCTTCCCTCGCTTTTCTACCATTTTGAGAACAATCTCTGGAGTGATTAATTTTCTTCTGCGTCTTGCAGGCTGATTAGCTGGGGGAGGGATGTGTCTATCTTGGGAACTGGTCAATGCTATCTGATTGGCTGTTCTGGGATTCTGGGCTCTCTGGGTGACCCCATGGCTCAAATGGCTGGTTCCAGATGCCGTTGCTGATAAGGGATTTGGGTTGGCAGCTGCCTGTGCATGATGAGCAAACAGGGCCATGCTGGAAGTTACAGGAGAAAGAACACACTCATGGGTAGTGCTTGTGGAGGGGCCTGCAGGTTGGGGCTGGCCATAGAGGGAGGCTTCACTATTGGAAGAACCAGCCTAGCCCTGCATGATTTTGTCAAGGCCAGGGAACAGCTTGTTGACTTGGTTGTTGTTGAAAGAAGACATAATAAATTTTTATAAAAAAATTTTTAACTCAAAAAGAGACATGTATATTTTAGTCAATTTTATTGTTAAGTATGTTAAGTTGGTGAATATTACGCTCAAAATTTTAGCTGTCCTAAAATGGAATAGGGTGATTTTTGAGAATGCCTATGATTCCTAAAAGAATCAGCACAAATACACTCTAGATCCTTTAGCATCCTTTTTGAGACACCAATAAATTATATTTATTTCAAATTCACTATATTTTTTATTTTTTATTTGGTTCTTGGATTTGACAATCCTTCAATTTCAGATTCATTAATTTTTACATGATGTCTATGATTTTTTTGAAATACAGGATATCTCAAATTGTACATTAGAATCCTGCATTTCTGATTCATGTATCCTGCATTTGTTTTTTGTGTTTTTTCTTTTGTTAGTTGAGTTAACTGCTCAAGAGATTCAAATTTTGCCAATTTACATAAACCAGAAAAAGTCAAATTAAATGCTTGCTTTTATTAAATATTTTAATTTTCACTCAGCTGAGGTGCCCGCAAAAGTGATTTGAAATTTGGACCAAGGATTTGACAATCCCGCATTTTTACAGTCAGGTTCTGAATTTAAATTAATACTTTATTGAGATTTAATATTGAGCATAGAGAAATATGGCTTGAGAAATATGGCATGGACTTTATTGATAATGTTTATTTATGTCCAATTCTTGATAGTATAAACATTTTTGGGGGCTTTCTAAATCATTTTGAAGGGAGCTTTCTAGATTCTGTTGAGATTATACTCTTTTCCTACAACTTTGTTATGATAAGAAACCTGAGTGCTTGTGTTGAGCTCATCAAGGGTGTCTCACGTGGTGTTATGATAACATGTGTGAGAAGGGGCAGCAACAGATACAGACAACAGGTAGGCCGCAAGGCCAGTTGGTAATACCCACCACAGGATTGGTGCCAAATTGATTATATAAGAGAAAGATTTTCATAGCAACAACCTGGGGCCAATAGATGAAACCATAGAGTCCACAAACCCTGTTAGAGTAATATAAATTACACCAAAAAGTTAGATGGATGTAGTCTCATTTTTAATCACTGGTTCTTGTGGGTAGTTGGTCCAGAGGGGGACAGGAGGTGCCATATTAACTAGAAATACAGGTAAGTAGTTGTAATTATCCTTAAAGAGGAAAGGTTATATTGTATACAAAAAGTTTTTTGCAACAAAATGCCTTGGGTTGGCGGGTTCTTGCAAGTGGATCTGTAAATAAAATGTTTTTAGTGTAAACTTGGAGAAAGCTGGGTTCACAGGATATTTGGTAAAATGTATTGGGCTGAAGAGGGCTTCAAGAGGACAGAACAGTTTGGGTGTGGGGTCTTCAAAATCTTTGGGCATAGTGACAGGTGCAGAAAGGCCTTTGGATTTGTTTTGAAGGTGATAGAAAACAAGTATAATGTATGCTAAGATCTGGTTGAAACAAAGGTTCATTACAACTTTTATTATCCAGGATGACAATAACACAATTTCCAATTTTGACAGGGGATTTATACTAAACTTCCAGGCTTCCTCAATAAATGTAAGAATTTGGACCTCAGGCAGTCTGATGCTGGGAAACTGTGGCATTGGGTGATCTTTGGGTTTAGCTGGCTCCTGGTTGGTGGTATTTGGAAAATAAATGCAAGAAAATTTCTTTTTCCTAACTCTATTTGAAAGGCCAGGAATCCTGACCAAATTTATTCTATCCTTGACATTGGAAGATGGTATTTGTTGGCTTTCATCTGGGGTGTAGATATATATTACTCTGAAAGTCCCTTTTTAAAGCAGCTGCTTCTTTATAGGTCAGGGCTTTAGGTGGCACACCCTTGACTTAAAACCTTTCTGGCTTCAGTGAAATTCCTTCACTTTGTGGACTGCTTATCAAGCATCCTGCAGACTCAAGCCCAAAAAAATACAGGTAGCCAGGCCCTTGGCTCTCTGGGATGACCAGTCACATAGTATGGGACCAGGGTTTGATTCCTGCTTTTCCCCTCACTTTATGATTAGAAGCAAAATGTCATTTGTGATACTTGGTGTTGTCAGTCTGGTGTCCTTTATTCCCAGCAAGGGAGGTTTCTGTGAAAGCTTCTTCCTGAAGCTTGCTAAGTGTTTTGGCTAAAATTGACATATATTGTTGATGCTGTGAATTTAGAACCTAATAGCAAAAATGCAATATTTTCAAATCCTAGGTCTAATTTTCAAATTGTTTTACAGTTTGACTTGATTTAATTAAAATAATTTATCTGTATTTTTATTTGAATATTTAAAATTTTGGGATCTCATAGACAATTTGAAAATTTCAATTCAAGCTTTATATTCTAAGTGAACAAAATTAATAGACTGGAATCAGATTTGAAGTGCTCAAATCCACCAACCATTTTCATTAGGTTTGCTATGTTTTTTGGAATTTCAGGATTGTCAAATCTAAGAACCAAATTTCAAATCATAAATAAATGCCACTAGTAAACTCAAATATTAATTACCAGGACTGGAATACAAATTTAATGTACAGTAAGCACACTAGGAAACACCACCCAAATCAAGAAGCTCCACCATGACTAAAATTAAATGAAAAATTCAATCTTGTTAACCATGCTTAGACATAAAAATTGATTAAACTTTAAAATAATACAAACCCAGAAAGGACACAATATTATACACTTAAAATCAAAGATATAGAAATTCTGTTACTATTCAAGGCTAAATAAAGAGTAAACAACAACCTGAAACCATACTAAAAACCTGAATAAAACAATATTTAATTTTATATATATTATTTTATTTTTATGGACAGACTATCCCATACCCAACCAACTCCTGCAACAGAAAATGTGGCAGCCTGTCCAAGAGAACACCCTAGAAGGTCCAGGAATAGACCAAGGACACATAATGGGCACATTAATGTCAATAAACAGACCTCTCAATGGGATGGAAATAGCAGGATAGTATGAAGCTGTGTCTAAGTAGTGGGGGATAAACACCCAAATCTACATATAATATATGATTAACCACCAACATGGCTTCAGGTATTATTTGATAAAATTTACAATTGAGACACTGGGGAATAATAAGAATAAAAAAGCTAGCCATAGTATACCCAAATAGATGGCCTGACAAAAGATCAAAAAGTCTTTGGAATAAAACTATGTACATCAAGAGTTCAAAATAGTCTCAGTTTTGATTTTCACAGAGAAGACTCTAGCATTGGGAGGCATGATCGTAATATTGGGTAGTCTGAAAGAAGTAGAACTTGGGACAGAACCCCATCTTCCAGTTACAATACAATTTAAGATCAGATTGTAAGGAATATACCATATAAGGTTGACTACCATATGTATTAGAATATATTAAAGTTGATCAGACAATCTTTAGTTTTTATTTGAAAATTTAGGAGGAATCATTTCTTAGGAGTTGAATAATAGAAAAATTGCAAAATGTACCAGAATTATTGACTAAGCAATCCCATCCTGAATCCATAACTCCTAACCTTTTTCATTGAGCAGTGTATAACTAGTCCAACAAACAAAGAACTCTTGTGTGATTAATTTTTGATGGTCCTTCTGATAAATGAGGGTATATTGAGTAACTCTTAGATTATGTAAATTTATCAGTGTCAACTTGGTAAAGATATTTGGATCCTGTGAGTTAACTGGAGCAGCTGAAACCCTGTTGCAACTGAACCAATGAGAGTTCAGTACTTGGAATTGGGGAAGACAACAGTCCAATAGGAAAGGACAGAGTAATAAGAATAAGGTATCATTTATTGTAGAATATTGTGATTAATATACTATATGGGAAAGCCATAAGGCCACAAGGGGGTGGCATAGTGGGGAGTTTCATGTAGAGTTTGGAGCCAAGGAATTACTTGTGCAGGGATCAGCAGGTCAAATTGTCAACACTCCTAATTAGGATGAAGTACCTGCCATTTGATACTGCCATTAGATTAATCCAGAACGTTAGATACTCAAGGGGCGGCTCATTGAGCACCCCCTGTGTATTGTAAGATACATTAGCGGGTAAGTCTAGAAACTCAGTTGCAACAACCCATTTTTGATTGACAGCTTGATTGGGATTCTTCAATTATGATAATTTTTTAAGGGGCTTCATGGTTTTTTGTTTTCTGACTGGGACAGTTTATACCCAGTATTATAGGAACTACCGTGGCACTCAAGGCCTCATTGCAAGCCAACTACCTCCCATATTACAAGTAAAATACAATAGTAAAAATCCAAGACAGAACCCCCTCTTGCAGCCTATCACTAAAGTCTTTCATACCAGAGTCATTGAGAACAATGATGGTGCATACACCTCCACTGTTACCCAGTTTTAGCACAGCCCATACACTAGATATAAGAGTTTTCAGTCCAGATCCTCAGCTATTTGATACTTTTTGTGAGCCCTTGATCACAACTTAAGAGCCAGATACACTGGTGGCATATTCCACAATTGGCAGTGTCATTGTACACAAGAATAATGCTGTGTTTTACATAAAGGTAACTGTGGTGCTCCTGCCCCTGAGAGGTTACCAAGCTGTGTTCTGGATCAAAGCCAGGGACCAACTGGGTTGGGGTGACATCCTCAGAGATACTAGTTCCATGGCAAAGATAACAGTGAATCCTTCAATGATCCCAAAAGAGAGAATAGGGGTTAATAAAGTCTTTATTAACACAGAAAATAGATCCCCTCAGAAACCTTATTGTCAAAACCGCAGACTCAACCCACCAGCAAGGTTCCAACCAAGCAGGTTTGTGACCCGCAATCCAATTATCCGGTCACCCAAAGCCAGACTAGGAAGTCAACTCAAATTACCAAATCCATCAACATGAACAGATGATGATCCTTCACGGTGGATACCTCAATTTGGCGCTTGACTCATTATCAGGATCAAGCTACCCACTTCTTCCATCCAGCCATGTGATCATCAATCTTGTTCCTTCTATCCTTGATTCACATGAACTATATAATCATTATCTCTCAATAAAGATTATCATCTATCTCCTAAATATTTTCCCGTGTAACTCTGCTAGAACAGCACAGTTACAACATTGTAGCACAGGTAGGCTCTCCATCCTGCCTTTATCTTGAAAAATTCTGCCTGTTGCCCGCACACACCGCGGCCAACAAATCCTCAACAGAATTATGTCTGGCCTCCTGCCCAACTGGACTCCGTATAATCCTGGTACCAAGATACCTGATGGCTTTGTCCTCTACCAAAACACAGTGATTCTGCTACCCGCCTTCAACGCCCTGTCTTCCCTAGGGTTCTTTCAGACACCCTCCTTGATGCCACAACCAGCTGACAAAACCACCATGCCCGCCTATGTTGCACAAAGACTTCACAGCGCTGCCTTGGAATCCTTTGCAGGGGCCAACAACAACAATGCTGACACATGGATCCAGTCTGCCCAAAGCAAGTTGGCCCAGATGGAATGCCCACAGCAATTTTGGATTGTGGAGCTTCCATTTGCCTGACCCATGACGCTGGCACCTGGTGTGACAAGTGGCACAAAGAGCACACTGACAAGAACTGGGACACCTTCAAACAGGACTTCTTGGCAAGGTTCATGCTTAAGGATAATGTAAATTCAGAACCTGAACGTAAAAATGCAGGATTGTCAAATCCTTAGTCCAAATTTCAAATCACTTTTGCGGGCAACTCAGCTGAGTGAAAAATAAAATATTTAATAATATCAACCATTTATTTTGATTTTTATTGGTTTATGTAAATTGGCAAAATTTGAATCTCTTGAGCAGATAACTCAACTAACAAAAGAAAAAACACAAAAACAAATGCAGGATACATGAATCAGAAATGCAGGATTCTAATGTACAATTTGAGATATCCTGTATTTCAAAAAAAATCATAGACATCATGTAAAAATTAATGAATCTGAAATTGCGGGATTGTCAAATCCAAGAACCAAATTTCAAATCATTATTGCAAGGAATTTGAAATAAATAATATTTATTGGTGTCTCAAAAAGGATGCTAAAGGATATAGAGTGGATTTGTGCTAATTCTTTTAGGAATCATAGGCATTCTCAAAAATCACCCTATTCCATTTTAGGTCGGCTAAAATTTAGATGCTTGATTACAGTAGATTTCAGAAGACGCTAATAATAAAGTAGAATTATATATTACAATCTATCTTATCATGTTATCAACACTTCAAAGGAAAGATAACATGATAAGATAGATTTTAATATATAATTCTACTTTATTATTAGCATCTTCTGAAATCTACTGTAATCAAGCATCCTTAGTAGCAATACATGAATACATAGTGTAGTAAACTGATGGTTTATCTTTCCCCCTCTCCTTCTTCCTGAAAAGAAGTTTTATGGCCCCTGGCTATGCTGGGCCATAAAACTTTTAAAAATTCCTGCATCATCAGGAGAGTAGCTCATAAATCATTATATGGTTTTATGGTTGCTATATTAGTGATTTAAAGTGCAGAATATTGCATCATTTCCAGTTTAGATAATTTTTCATTTCACTTAATTTCATGTCTAATTATGGTTATTGAGATTGAATTTTTCATTTGATATTATCCAGAGTGGAGCTTCTTGATTTGGGTTGATTTTTCCTAGTTACTTACTGTACATTCAATTTGGATTCCAGTTCCTGCAATTATTATTTTAGTTTACTAGTGGCATTCAAAAGCAATTTGAAATTTGGTTCTTGGATTTGACAATCCCACAATTCCAAAAAACATAGTAAAATTAATGGAAATGGTTGATGGATTTGAATGCTTCAAATCTGATTCCAGTTAATTCATTTTCTCCATTGGATATATGCAGTTTGACTTGAACTTTGCAAAGTGTCTATGAGTTCCTGCGTTTTTAAAAATTCAAATAAATACTCAAAAAAATCAATTTAATTAAAAAAGGCTATCCCGCAAAAGTGATTTGAAATTTGGACCAAGGATTTGACAATCCTGCATTTTTACGTTCAGGTTCTGAATTTACAGTACAGCGCTCATGATCATATGCCAAGTAAAGAACCTGACCCAGACAGGCACCGTTAAAAAACTCACCCGCGCCTATGAGGAACTCCGTCTCTGTGCCCCATCTAACATGGCCTTTGACACCCCAGCAACACACCTCATGAACTACAACGCCCTCAACTTGCACATGATGAGACATGTGAACCTGGACCAGGTAACCAACCTGCAAAGCCTGTACTGTGAAGCAGAAAAAGTAGAACAAACATCCAACACTCTACACAAGGCACAGACTGGGAAACAAGAAAGGCCCAAGGACTCCCATCCAAGCAGGCTCTCCTCTTGACCACCTTCTGGAGGCAACGGTAACCACAACAACCATAAACCCACGGGTTTGAATGGGAATGGAAATGGAAATAACGGCCAATCAAATTGTATCCATTTATGTGTCACTGCCACCCAAGGCAACCAGGACAAGGGAAAAGCCAGTGGAGAGCACTAAGCAAGCCAAGCTCTCCCCACGCAACTCCTGACTTGCCCAACAATGAATACTGACCCAAGGACCTGGACCAATGTCCAATGATCCAAGTACCCTCGGAAGACCTGGTACTATAAATCATTGCCAGACATCCCAATAAATTGATGTCTTACCCTTTCTGCTTTTGCAGTTACACAGGCTCAGCACTCCTGGACTTGGGCACAGATTGAACCTTATTCAACAGTAGCTTTTTGGATAAATTCACGCTGGCCACTAATCCTTTGCGGATTAAAAATGTGGTCCTGGCTGATGAACACCACATTGCTGTGACAAAGGAAACTGCCCCCTTCTCTGTCATGCTTGAGAACCTCCACTCCACCATCCAAGGCCCCGTCATTGACTTCCCTAAGCTTGACATTGTACTGGGACTGGACTGGTTACCAAAGAACAATCCTCACGTAGATTGGGCGGCCTCAGTGTTGAACATCAAGCGAGAAGGTGTCAACCACCAGATCTACCCGGACTCTGTAGACCAACTCCTACACAACCACGTCTTTTTACGCATCACAGAGACTTTGGACAAGAAGTAAAGTCTGAAAACAATTGACTGGGACTCTTATCATTATGAAGTCATACACTTCAAGGACCACCAGGATACCTCCACGTCTCAAGATTGCAACATTGTGGCCTGTCACCCAGAAATCTTTAAGGAAGCGTTACCTGGGCTACCCCCTGAGAAGCACATCCAGCACTCTATCTAACTCAAGGGGGCTGTACCCAAGGCACGCCCCATCTATTGACTGACCCTGAGCAAGGACAACGCCCTGCGCGCCTATCTCAAGAAGGCACTAGAAAAAGGACTTATCTGCCCCTCACAGTCTCCCTTTGGGGCCGCTGTATTCTTTGTGGATAAAAAGGACGGTACCTTACGCCTGGTCACAGACTACTGCGCCTTGAAAAAAGTCACCATTAAGAATTGTTACCCATTGCCACTAATTGACAATCTCTTTGAAACCTTGGGAGGAGCCACCGTCTTCTCCAAGATTGACCTAACTGCAGGCTACAATCAGATTTGTATCAAGGAGGAAGACATCCCCAAGACAGCCTTCCGCACCAAGTACGGTTCCTACAAATGCATGATACTCAACTTTGGCATGACCAATGCCCTGTCCACTTTTGTAACCTTCATGAACAAAGTGTTTGCGCCACACATAGGCAAACATGCCCTAGTGTACCTGGACAATATTATTGTCTACAGCCCCTTGGTGGAACAGCACCACAAAGACCTGGAGGAAGTCTTTGCAACCTTGGCACAGCATAAACTGTTGGCCAAGCCCTCCAAATGCCAGTTCTTCTGAGAGCAACTACCCTTCTTGGGACACATAGTCTCAAAAGACAGCATCAAACCCAACAGTCAGAAGATACAAGCCATCTGCAAAATGCCACCTCCTAAGGACAAGTCAGAACTACGCACCTTCTTGGGAACGGTGGTCTATGTGCAACGCTTTATACCCAACTGTGGAGTCTTGACTGCCCCCTTGTCCACCATAACAGGCGTCAAGTCCAAGTTTGTATGGACCCCCCAATGTGACCTCTGTTTTAGACGTCTCAAGGAAAAGCTCACGACAGCTCCCATCTTACAATACCCCAAACAAGACAGAGAGTATCAGATGGAAACCAACACGTCAGATGCATCCATTGGGGGGTGCTAAAAATTAAGAATAGTGATGGTGACTTCCTGCCTGTAGCCTACAAGTTGCACAAACTGACGGATGGCAAGTGTCAATACCCAATCCACAACAAAGAACTGCTGGCCATTGTACACTGCCTAGTCAAATGGCACTGTTACCTGGAACGGCAGGAAGAATTCACAGCATTAACCAATCATAAGTTGCTCATCTACTTCAAGACACAAGCAAGCCTGTCACGCCGCCAAGTGCAGTGGATGGAAATTTTAGAAAGGTTTAACATGCTCATCCAATATAAACCCGGGGCCGAGCTCACCATGGCAGACGCCCTGTCCCGTCTGTATGTCCGCGTGTCTAGGGGAGAAAACGGGCTCAACCCAGACTGGCCTCTCCTAGTGCTACGTACAAAAGATGAAGGATTCCCTGCAGGCACAACCAATGTCACCAAAGAAACAGTCATCAAGAATGAACACCTCTTTGCTGACGTATACAGGACTCTGTACAGAAAAGTGTCAGATGGCACAACCATCCCCTACATCCCCACACATCAACGTTCAATACCATTCTTTGCTACCATAGGGATCTTGGACATACTAAGAGCCAAAATCTTTACAAATTCCTAAAACATAAAGCCTGGTGGCCAACCTTATACTGCAATGTCCAGGAAGTGTTAGAACAGTGCGAGGTCTGCAAAAAGTTTGCCAAAAGCAAGACCCCACCTAAGTCTGTACTCCCCATCCAAACCCAACTACCGTTCAAAGTATGGTCTGTACATCATGGGCCCCATGCCAGAGAAGCACAACAACAAAAAGTACATCATCACAGTCATCAATTTTGCAACAAGGTAGCCAGTAGCCCAAGTGGTGAAAGCACACACCGGTAACAACGTCTGACAATTCATTGGCAAGGAAATAATCAGCAGGTTTGGAAAGCCAGAACTCCTGATAACCAATGGAGGCAAAGAATTGACCTCCAAAGACACCAATGTGTACCTCACCAAGAATGGGGTCAAACACACCGTCACAACACCATACCATCCACAGGCCAATGGACGTGTAGAGCAGCTTAACAGTAGCCTCGTGCAAGCCTTAGCCAAACTCACCACCAGGAGACCTGAAGACTGGTATAAGCAGCTACCAACTGCATTAATTGTTTTGAACCTGAGTGAACAGATCCACCGGGAAAAGCCCGTTTGAACTGGTATACAGCACACAGCCAAATATCATTCAAGCACTGACAGGACCCAAACTGGAAATTCCAAGTCAAGTCCCCCTTTCTCAGATCCTCAAGTAATAGAGGCCAATAGCAAACAAGCAGCCAAAGAAAAGGAATGCTTACAAAAGACTTTTTCCCCATCCACAATAGGCATGAAGTTGGGGACAAAGTCTGGGTCATGAATGTTGACAAAAGCAAACTACAACCTGAGAAAGTAGGACCAGCAATCATTCTAAAGGTAAACAACAATAAAACTTACCTTGTGCAAGGACTTGAGAAACTCAAGCAAGACAAGACCTTACACCACAATTGCCTACAACCCTGCAAAGCAAGACAGAAACAACAAGAGACCGCCCTGCCTGCCACCAAACAACAACTGGTTCAATATGGCGCCCAGGCTCCTGATGACCTCCCTGACAACCTGCCCCCAGAGGAGGACAACCTTCAGCTGGGGGGGTGTCAAAACTGCAGACTCAACCCGCCAGCAAGGTTCCAACCAAGCAGGTTTGTGACCCGCAATCCAATTATCCGGTCACCCAAAGCCAGACTAGGAAGTCAACTCAAATTACCAAATCCATCAACATGAACAGATGATGATCCTTCACGGTGGATACCTTGATTTGGCGCTTGACTCATTATCAGGATCAAGCCACCCCCTTCTTCCATCCAGCCGTGTGATCACCAATCTTGCTCCTTCTATCCTTGATTCACATGAACTATATAATCATTATCTCTCAATAAAGATTATCATCTATCTTTTAAATATTTTCCCGTGTAACTCTGCTAGAACAGCACAGTTACAACATTATGTGGTGTAACTTCTTTTGGATCTTTTCCATGATCTTGCTCTGCTTTTCTTATAAATATTCTGATTTGCCACTGTTTTGTAGTCCTTTTAACCAGCCACTCTTTTAGTAAAGAATTTTGAGCGTTTAAAAAGATATCTGGTTATTCTAAACCAACCAGACATGTAACCACCAAGATGAAAATTATGTTCCCAGCAAAGTACCTGCTTGCAACCAAAAGATTTTTGACAAACTCCTGCAACTTTCTAGCCAGCCTTATTCTTAAAATTCCCTTTTCCCAGAAGTTCTGCCTTCAGAATGGATTTTTTAAAAGCTTAAACTATTGGCGCTCAGTTTTCCCTATAATAAAATAAGCTTACAAACTTACTTTCTTGAAAGCTTAAAGTATTGTTTCTTTATTTCCTTGCTTATACTTTAAGATTTTAGCTTCTAACCAATCATATTTATCAGAAAACAATCTTCTATTCAAACAATAATTGAAGTGTTGAAAGCTACACCATTTATGAAGATCCTCTGTGATTCAACAAGGAAGTCAAGTTCCACTGCTTAAGTTTCTCAAAATTTTAACACTTTGTGCACCAAAGCATTAACAGGTTCCCTATTCCAGCTCAAATATTCCCTTCCTTCTGGTCTATTGTCTTAAATAAATAAGAATTTATACCTATTTATTATATCTCTTTTAATCATTTTCTCTCAATCTTACTATTTTATTTTTAATCTCTTTCTTGACCACTATAGATGACTTACATCTAGTATTTCTCCTATTAGCTATTACAGATGTCTTTCATCTGGACTTTATCTAATAGCCACTGCAGATTTTCTACATCTGGGCTTTTCTCTCTGTATTTTTAGCCATTGTAAGTGTCCTCCACTGAGGCTTTCAGAGGCAATTATTTGCTCTCTTATTGCTAATTTCTTCACCTCTTTCCTCCCCAAATGGGTAGCTTGGGAATTTGAAGAGTGACCAACTCCAATTCCTGGGCATTGCTCTAATCCCTTAGGTTTAGCAGCTATTTATCTGGACAGCCACTCTTCAGGTTATCCCAGGTACTCTATGCTTGAACAGTGGTAGAAAGGCTCTTTCTTAAAACCACCCTGAATACATAGACAGATAAATTCTGTTGTGTTTGGCTCTTGGGTACAACATCCAGGAGGACAGAGTGGGGAAACATTTATAACAAAAGGTTTGAGGTTTAAAGCTAGCCTTGGGTTAGTCATCAGGGCAAAATTAAGGGAAATTACCTTAATTTCTTGGAAAATTTGACAAGGGCTTCCTTTTAGCAAAAAGGAAAGAATAAGATTGAAGATTATAAAAGCCAACACAAATGTGGATAAACTTGTCTTTATTTAGAAAGAGAAGTCTATTTATATAGTAGACTAGGAGCAAGGATTGACACTAGATAGACAAGGGGACTGGGTTTGAAATTGTACCAGGATCAGATTAACTAAGGTTTCATAACCCAGAATGTGTAGAGATTGCAGTCAACCCATTTAAGGAAAGAGGGCAACTGTTGACGTTAAAAGCAAAACCAACCAAGTCTTTGCAAGTACCATAATTTGAGGACCATATCAAAATAGCATTAATAGCACAATTTACGGCAATAATTTTATGTTTGCTGTCTGGGATCACCTTGTGCCTAGGTTTTTTGGAGGAAGGTAACACCTCAGCAGGCCCTTATAAGATACATGGCATAGGCACCTGGCTGTAAAACACATTAAACCTTTTTGAGCCCCTGTTGACTCTTCATAGTTTGATAGTACTGTGGCTCTTCATTGTTGTCTTGCCCTTTGCTGTTACTCACATAATGCTTGTGTGTGATATCCAGAATAGGCTTTACACTCTTTATAAAACTTGTGACAATATCATCTTGGCAGTACACAGGGTTTTATACCAAGGAATCTCTCTTGATAGTGATATTGTGCACTGTTCTAGTGGTGGTGAATTTGGTGGTCTTCCTAGACATCTTTGGAACACTAGGGCTCATACTAGATGTCCTACCAGTCTTGGTGGCCTGAGTTTGTTTTTATGGCTCTGTAGCTTTGGTTCCACCCCCTGCCTCAGAGCTACTCCTACCTTCTGCCTCCTGTACAACAGCCACCCTTATCTTTGAACCATGAGGGTGTATTTGTCTGTGGTGTACTCCTTTAGCTCTGTTTTTCTGTTGTTGTGATGAATATATTTTGGTATAAAATAACTTTTATAAACTAAATTAAATTACTTTAATTATATTATATATTTAATTTGGTTCTTAATATCTATAAGTACCCCCAAAGCTTGTTGTCCCTGTCATATATTCCACACTAGGCTTTAATTTTTCTATATTGAGTATTTTTGATTGTAAATGTGAACTTTTAGCTTGTGTCTTGATATATTTGATAATTTTCATCCAAAAACAGACAATCAGAATATTATAATTCCATATTCATCTATGGCTTTTGTGTCTTAATTAAGTTGAACTGGTAACATTATGATAGATTCAATGATTTGTTTTAGTATTGTTGTAACTGTACTGTATTAGCAGAGCTACAAGAGGAAAAATAATTGGAAACTAGATCACATATTATTTTGGGTTATTGAAGATTATATAGTTTGGGTAAATCTTTTAGGGAGAACAAGATTGTGACAATCAATCAGATTAAGAAGAGGTGGCTTTCTCCTGGCACAGGGTGAAGCACCAAATTGAGTTACCCTGGGGATGAGACTGGCATTAAGTATTGTTACCTGTTTTAGTAATCTAATATGACTTATGCATTTGTCTTTGAGTGATAAAAAAGTCAGTTTGAGTGGCACATGGTCTCTTGTGCAAACTTTGCTGGGGATTGACCCTGCTGTTTCAAAAATATTTGATTTTTTGTTGTCTGTTTCAGTTGCTATGGTGGTTTGTTATTTGATCAAGTTTTTCACTTCAGTGAATGATAAAATTTTATTCTCAAAAACCATAGTAAACATAGTAGCTTTTTTGTGACTAAAATCAATTTTTTAGTAGTTACTGTAAATTCAGATCCTGAATGTAAAAATGCGGGATTGTCAAATCCTTGGTACAAATTTCAAATCACTTTTGTGAGCAACTCAGCTGAGTGATAATTAAAATATTTAATAAAAGTAATCATTTAATTTGACTTTTTTTGGTTTATTTAAATTGGCAAATTCCAAAGCTCTTGAGCAGATAACTCAACTAACAAAAGACAAAACTCAGCAAACAAATGTGGGATACATGAATCAGAAATGCGGGATTCTTATGTACAATTTGAGATTTCCTGTATATCAAAAAAATCATAGACATCATGTGAAAATTAACAAATCTGAAATTGCGGGATTGTCAAATCCAAGAACCAAGTTTCAAATCATAATTGCAATAAATTTGAAATAAATATAATTTATGGGTGTCTCAAAAAGGATGTTAAATGATCTAGAGTGGATTTGTACTAATTCTTTTAGGAATCATAGGCATTCTCAAAAATCACCCTATTCCATTTTAGGACGGCTAAATTTTAGATTGTAATATTCCCAAAATTGACATATTTAACCATAAAATTGACTAAAATATAAATTCCTCTTCTTGAGTTTTTAAAATTTTAATAAATTTTTATTATGTCTTCTTTCAATAACAACCAAGTCAACAAGCTGTTCCCTGGCCTTGACAAAATAATGCAGGGCTACACTGGGTCTCTTGACAGTGAAGCCTCTGTCTATGGCCACTCCCAACCGCAGGCCCCTCCGCAAGAGCCACACAGGAGTCTGTTCTTTCCCCTGCAACTTCCAGCATGGCCCTGTTTGCTCATCATGCACAGGCAGCTGCCAACCCAAATCCCTTATCAGCAATGGCATCCAGAACCAGCAATTTTAGCCATGGGATCACCCAGAGAGCCCAGAACCCCAAAACAGCCAATCAGATGGCATCAACCAGTTCCCAGGATGGACACGTCCCTCCCCCAGCCAATCAGCCTGCAAGATGCAGAAGAAGATTGATCACTCCAGACATTGTTCTCAAAATGATTGAAAAGCAAGGGAAGCCTATGTCCCTTGGGGAAATTGCGGCCGCAATGGGTTTTGCAAAGTCCACTGTGGCTGCAACCCTGGGAGCCCATGCCAACTTTGGCCCCCTACCAAGAAGACCCCAACTGGTGCCCGTACTTTGACCAAAGGTGACACATCCTATCCCCTTATGATGGCCATTATGGAACGTGACCTGCAGATGCCCCTGGTCCAGGTACGTCTCCAGTTGGGACTCCACAGCATCTTCACTAATAAAAGAACGGTGAATTCATGGATGCACAGAGTTGTGGTTGTCGCCAGAATCCTATCCTTTCAGGCTCTTGGTGGCCCCATTTTGGTGGATATCAACCCATACAAACAACTATTATTAATTTTATTAAAGGGAGGGCAATGAGGGCCTGTAATGACGTCATCTTCCTATCATATACCAAGATCTTGGCCAGTATCCAAGACTTTGGAGAGAAGCGCATCCAATCTGACGTGTACAAGCGCCGCTCAATCTTATATCAAATTTTTGGGGTTTTATTGGCAGTTTCCCCATTGGGCGTCAATTATTACTTGGCAAAATCAAACACCGTAGATGGGTATGCCTACCAGACAGAGCTCAAGGCCATGCTGGAGGAGTGGGCCACACAAAACATTGTGCACACAGTTTTACTGAGTGCGGAGATGGAGCAGCAGGAATGGGATATCCAAGAACTCAGGGCTGCGGGTCATACCTGCTGGTCCTACCCCATCAACTATGCCAACATGCATCTTGCATATTTATGTCTCTACAATTTTGGTTCCACCCTCAGGCGCTTGAAGCCTACCACCTACAACAAACTATGCACCCAGATTGATAAGGGGTATGAGCTTTTCCCTTCCCGTCTGTCCAGGGCTTATTTGATCTCATCATCTTCTATGCAAGTGATAGTGATAAGTCCAGAAAGGACCCCCATCCCCCCACACCAGTCCATCCATTTTTTTCAAGCCAGTATATATGACAGAAGAAGAATTTGAGCAATTGAAGCAAACCACTCTTGCTGCCCCTTCCCAGTCAACAAACCCTGCCTCCCCAACCCCCCATTAAGCCACCTGCCTTCCAACCCTGACTCCCAAGCCACCACCCATTCCCTCCCCACTATCTCTGATGCTGCCCCTTTCACAGGTGCAGATGAAGGCAACATTCATTCCGCCCATTCCTTTTCCTTTCCATCCTTTGATTAGTAAATAAATCTTTACTTTGTGACAACTTATTAAAATTGATATCTCTCTTTCAATTTTTACTTAATAATATTTTCTTTTTACATTAGCAGCATTTCCCATAATTAATACAATGTTGTACATTTTACAAATAGCTTAAAATCATGAGCATACTGATTTTTCATCATCATTAATAAATTAAAGACAATAAACGTAAATATTGCATTAAAATATTGCAATTAGATGTCAACTCTTAATATTTTGATATTATGTGCATAACTTGATGCATTTTGTTTAATAAAATCCATTTCAAACTTGGCCTTTTCCATTATAATTTAATGAAATTGACTATGTTTATATTAGGGCCATTAACACTTAGTACAGATATTGAAAATTAGTGCATTCTACAGCCTGTATATTTTCCTATTGGTAATAATTCTATAAACTTTAATAGTCAGATTTTACGAGGTAATAATAATGTAATGTGTTAATAGATTACTGTTTATTCTCATTGATTGGCTGATTATCTTTGCTGTGGCAATTGTGCATTTTTGATATTTCTGCACTAGTATCCAATTGGTTGGCTTCACATCCAATCACACAGGAGATAGGAAAACAAGCTGCCACCCTGACCACATCCAGTCTCAGGGTGGTGGCTTGTTTTCCTATTGCCTGTGCAATTGGATGTGAAGCCAACCAATTGGATACTAGTGCAGAAATATCAAAAATGCACAATTGCCACAGCAAAGATAATCAGCCAATTAATGACAATAAACAGTATTCTATTAACACATTACATTATTATTACCTCGTAAAATCTGACTATTAAAGTTTATAGAATTATTACCAATAGGAAAATATACAGGCTGTAGAATGCACTAATTTTCAATATCTGTACTAAGTGTTAATGGCCCTAATATAAACATAGTCAATTTCATTAAATTATAATGGAAAAGGCCAAGTTTGAAATGGATTTTATTAAACAAAATGCATCAAGTTATGCACATAATATCAAAATATTAAGAGTTGACATCTAATTGCAATATTTTAATGCAATATTTACGTTTATTGTCTTTAATTTATTAATGATGATGAAAAATATGTATGCGCTGAATATAGTACTATAAAAACCAATTTTTTGATGGAATTTGAACAACATGTCAACAATCTATAACTTAATCAACAAATTAGAAGCACACCTTCAAAAGGTTGTTGAGATAGAAAGAAATATCAGGGAAATAGTGACAGGGAAGCTGGGTAACAAGGGCCAGCCACTGATACAGTCAAAAGAAGTTGCCCTGGATAAGTTGGGAAATATTATAGATGAAAAGAATAAAGAAAAACTACTTAATCTACAGGGAACTATTTTATCAAGTCTTGAATTCAACAACACAGCCTACAATTTGTGGGAGTTCTGGCAGGGACCAAAGAAAAAATAAGAAGATAAAACTAATTGAAGGAACAGAAATTCAAAAGGTAATTAACACCAACAAAGAGGAAACCAACCAAATGGAGACAGATGAAAATGAATTCACAAGCAAGAAGCAGAAGCGCATCAAGAAATACAGAAGCTTTATTAAATGAAAATCAAGAGGAAGCAAAAGTTACAAGAAGAATAATAAAAATTAAGTCTAAGAAAATTAATGAAGAGCATCCAACGCTCATGAAGTTTGCCAATATGGCGCCTGTGGCTGAGGGGGCCACAGGGGAAACAATCAGTAAGTTTTTTTATGTTTAACTTATATTTATTTTAGTCATCACCAGGGATGGGGATGAGGTTGCGGAAGTGGCGGCTTTTACGTCAAGTTGGTTTTATGGGGGCTACCAGTCACTGGTGGCCCCTATAAAACAAATAAATAAAAATCAAATAAATAAAATAGTTCATCAGAATATGAATACTTTTTTTAATAGTGAAGCTCAAGATAGGGATTATCAACCACCCGCGGGGTGCTTGCCATGGATAAGGGAAGCCTATGAACTAGGATCAACAATTAAAATCAAAGAAATGAATGAAATTTGCGGGGATATAAAACTGAACTTTGATGAATACATTTATGAAAGCGTTCAAAGGTTCCCCTTCACAAATATCAATGAATACAAAAAAAATTAATAAAAACTGACTTTCAAATTGGAAATGAATATTTAAAATCTGCAATTTTTAATGAAATTTTTAAAGCCCTATCAAACAAAGTCAGGGATGCAGTCCTTGTGAATAATTTTAAGCCTTTATTGATATTGTTTGCCGAGGCTTGGGGGGCTGATACAAGTCAGGCGCCCCCTGGAACCCTCTTCAAGTTCAACCAAACATCCTATATCAATAGGTTAGTACAAACGTTCAAAAAACTGTGCATGTTCTCAGAAAAATATACCTTGCAAAGGATCCATGTCGCGGTGTACCTGGGAATCCTGCTCCATTGCATACTGAAAGCCAACATGAAAAATAGAAGATGTACCTATACAGATCTACATATGCTGCATAGCCCTAGACCGCCAGAAAACACCACGGGGATACAGGACAGTCAAGCACGTCCTCTATGATTCATTTGCATTGGCAACTCTATACGGGTACTATGTGCCCCCTGAAAAAAAACCTGCTAGTGGATTCCCTCACCCGTTTGCCTTTTATAAGACGGTTGGCCACCACTGGGGTGTTGAGCGCCACCCCTCTAGCAATTGGCGCCAGAGTCATCCACCACATACAGAAGAGTATGTGGTCCCAATTAGATGCATTAGCTGAAAATTTAATTTTGGGGTATAATTCCCTGGAATAAACACATTCCCCTTGCAATTTGCATTCTCCCAATAAATCATTTTCCCTTGCAACTTAAAATTTTTATTTTATTTTTATTTTCTTTTATTTTAAATATTAAAATATTCACTGTTAAAATCTTTAATATTGACATATTTAATACTGTAAATTCAGAACCTGAACGTAAAAATGCGGGATTGTCAAATCCTTGGTCCAAATTTCAAATCACTTTTGTGGGATAGCCTTTTTTTAATTAAATTGATTTTTTTGAGTATTTATTTGAATTTTTAAAAATGAAGGAACTCATAGACACTTTGCAAATTTCAAATTGCTTTTGAATGCCACTAGTAAACTCAAATAATAATTGCAGTAACTGGAATCCAAATTGAATGTACAGTAAGGAACTAGGACAAATCAACCCAAATCAAGAAGCTCCACTCTGGATAAAATCAAATGAAAAATCCAATCTAAACACCCATGTTTAGACATGAAATTAAAAGAAATGAAAAATTATCTAAACTGGAAATGATGCAATATTCTGCACTTTAAATCACTAATATAGCAACCATAAAACCATATAATGATTTATGAGCTACTCTCCTGATGATGCAGAATTTTTTTAAAAGTTTTATGGCCCAGCATAGCCAGGGGCCATAAAACTTCTTTTCAGGAAGAAGGAGAGGGGGAAAGATAAACCATCAGTTTACTACACTATGTATTCATGTATTGCTACTAGGGATACTTGATTACAGTAGATTTCAGAAGACGCTAATAATAAAGTAGATTTACATTACAATCTATCTTATCATGTTGTCTTTCCTTTGATGTGTTGATAATGTGCTTGCAATTAATTGGACAGCTTGATTTCCTATTGCCAAGGCAACTGGAGGTATAGCTGTCCAATTAATTGCAAGCACATTATCAACACATCAATGGAAAGACAACATGATAAGATAGATTGTAATATATAATTCTACTTTATTATTAGTGTCTTCTGAAATCTACTGTAATCAAGCATCTAAATTTTAGCCAACCTAAAATGGAATAGGGTGATTTTTGATAATGCCTATGTGTGAGATTATGCTGATTGACCACAAATGATCAGGTTAATCATTTCACGTAGATCTTAATCAGTTACACACTGTATTATCACTGGTCATCATTATATTAATAGATATGGCAGTTATATGCTGTATAATTGCTAGTTTATTATAATAGATGTAACAATTATACACCGTATTATCATTTGATTATCACTTAATTAAGTGCAGTTAGTATATGCCATGTAATTGCTAGTTTATTATAATAGATGTAACAATTATATGCCGTATTATCACTGATTGTCCCAATGTGATGTGATTATACACTGTATATTGCTTACTATATTATAATTGATGTACTTATTATACGCCGCATAAACGTTAGCCAATATAGTGAATATCATTGATTACATGGTGTGTAATCACAAAATCATCAATTGTATATCACCTATTCTACCCTATCAGACGTTGTATCAACTCAGCTCAACACAGCCTGATAACTTATATGTCCATATTAAACAAGTGATATACAAGTGGCTAAGAAATACTGAGTCCAGATCAGTATTATACGGCGTATAATTGGGTTCCTTATTGGTTTGGGCCAGTATTACACGGCCAATAATCCTCTGAGTCACTAATGGATTGAGTCTGCTATTATATGGTGTATAATCCTGAATTTGACTTGTTGCATTAATAAGCAGGAGGTTTGCCAACCAGAAAAGGATTACTGATTAAGCCCTTCAAATGGAATTCCCAAATTCTACCTTCCAATGTAGGAGGGCTGAACAGGGACAATTTCTAAGCACCAACTAAATAAAGTGTAGTTTCCCAGCACAATAATAGGCATGTAAGATACAGCCAATTGATAAATGACAGTAGGCTATCTCAAGAAGAGTGTAGGCTGTAGCTGAGGTGCCATGGACGCCTGCTAAGGCCAGTAGCATATCACGTGCCAAGGCAGCCAATCAGGATGGGCGTAGCCAGCAAAGATAGACCTATTGCAAAGGTAGCCACTGGGAACTGTCTGAAAGGACAAGAACAAGGGTTGTTGCAGTATATATTGATATAGACACCTAAAAGGACAAAAAACATAAGTTCATAGTTACACCTGGATAGATTGCAGCTGCTGGCTAGATTGTACTCCAGTATCAATAAACATAATTATCTTCTAAGTTCTATTCTATTGTAGTCTGTAGTGCTCTTGCATAGGATTAGGTATAGTACATTGGCAAGGCTAACATCTATCTGTAGCTTTGAACATATCAGCAATATCACAAGTTGCTCAACATTGGTGCTCACTCAAAATTGAGCCTCTGCCAATGCCTCAGGAAACTGCCCCCGCCCGCCAGGAATTGTCCCTAGCACTGCCTCTGCCTAGCTTTATCAACAAGCATGGGTAAGAGCTGGAAACGTCTGACAGTGAGTGTGCTCCTGTCTTTTCCGTGAGCAACCCTGTGGTCGTTCATCCCCCCGCAACTGTCCCTTTGGTTGTGGCCCTGTTGCCCTCTGTTCCTGAGGGTCCCGCCTTGGTTGGCTCATATGATTGCACACAGATTGTTGAGTTGGCTGAAACCTTGCTTCAGGGATTCTGCCTCTGTCCCTCAGATTGCCCAGACCAGAATCTGAGCCTGTTCTTTCACTACCAGGACCAGGAGTCCCGCTGGCAGCTTTACTGGCTTTACCGCAACGCTACGTTCCAGGTTTTCAGGATTGCCTTGGTAGTGGTGATCACACTGTGAAATACCTTGCTGGCTTTGTCCAGCCTTAAGTAAAACAGCTCCAACTTGTGGCTGCCTGCCAGAACCTCAAACTTTCCTCCCTTTGGTGACTGTCATGAATGACATTTCAATACTTGTATTAAAAACCCAAGAGTTAAACCCCAGTTCCCAGAAGGCGGATCCAACCCTCCAGACCAGTCCAGGACCCGCCAATCTGTCAAGAGATGGGCTTGAATTAGTGAATTACTCTGCATTCTGCCGGCCTACTACAAAGGACCCTCCAAAGACAACTTGATTCACACAAAGTGGACGGGGAACTGCCAACTTGCTAAATTGCGTACTTGAGTTGACAAGTTACTCCGAGAACTGCCAATCTCCCAAGGACAATTCCCCAAATGGTCATCAGATTGATGCTGACCTGGAGCCACCAAAGACCCAAACCTACACAGCGGTTACAGCTTGCCTTAAAGAGGTTAAAACAAACCCTATTCTCAACTCTGCCAACAACCTGCCAGCATGCCACCCAGAAAAGGTAGTACAATTGGATTACTCAGGTGACATAGTGAACAGTGGCAACAGAACAAAGCATTGCCTTACTGATTTGCCAGAACAGGCACAACCTGGATCTGCTGCCCCTGGGACCCCAAGCCAAGACCCACATCCCGCCAGCACCTTGTCTGTGAACCTGAATCCTGCAAAAATCAAAGGAGCAAAACCCCATGGTATAAAAACCCCGGCGGTATGGTGAAGACCACATTGTCATTTTTGATAATAAAGTTTTATGAACCTTTGGTTCAAACAAATCTTACCCTATCTAGTCTTAGTGATCTTCCATCTTAATTCCAGTCAAGTAGACCGCCAGGCCGCCGCCCTTCCCCAAGACCAACCTGCCAAATTGCCCCAGGCATTATACCGTCCCCTGGGAGCCCCCTTTGGACCTTGCATTTTACTGAATACTCCCCCAACCCGGCCTATTCAGAGTACGACTTGAAAACCATCCTCATTGCTGACCCTTTGGCAAGGACTAAAAGTACCAAGTACATAGGACACAAAGGTAAGAGGGTCAAGATTCCGCCCTTACTGTTCAAGTACAAGTACAATTACCTGCCTACCTACTTTGTTCCTATGACTCCTCCTTTAACACCACAATCAGACCGCCTGTTGGAACCCACTGCCGCCGCCGAGACCACCTCTACCCAACTGTTTAGAGTACTCTTAATTACTTTGACAGGATTGGTAGATTCCATGGTTCCCAACTCCAGACCTTGGTCCTTACTTGGGCAATCTGTATCTTATATTATCAAGTTAGCACCCATTCTATGGTGGGCCCTACCCGCCGGCTCAGCTGTACCTCACCCCAAGCCACCCAAGGCCTCTACCTATGGCTGGCTTCCTGACATTATGACAATCTTTTTCAAACACGGTAAACTGGGCCCCAAGATGTTATTAAAACTTGAGGCAACTTTTATGCTCTTTTTTGTGATAATCACTTATTACACCCATAAGGCACTTACCTCCCTGATACTCCCATGGATGAAGAACCAACCCGCCAAAGAATTGAAAGACCCTGCACCTGGTGCAGAACCCCAGATGGTCAAACTCACCTTAGAAAAAGCCCGCCAAGCCATGCCCATCCTCTGCCTCCACTTCCAAACCAACGCCAACGCCAACGCCTACCCCAGTGACACCGCAAAAGTCTTGGGGGTGGCCGCCATGCTATCAGGAGATGCACTAGACTGGTTTGGGAAGGACACCACCAAAGATGTTGAATTTTTCCTTGACTATTCAAAATTTGAAGCTGAACTCATGAGCACTGGCAATGACCAAGACACCAGATACTACGCGCTGAACTCTATGTTAGAGATCTGACAAGCAAACCGCCCTATCCAAGCCTATATTGACAAGTTTCTTAAACTGAAAACGCGTACCCAACTTGAAGACAAATTATCTGCCATTATCTTCAAAAAGGGAGTTAATTCATCCATGAAAGACCTGTTGAAGCACCACCCACCTACACTGAGCCTAGAGGAATTACTGCCCCTATGCAAAGGCCTGAGTCTAAACCAAGAAGGACAGAACGTGAACCCTACCCAAGCTGGCAGAGCCATGACTCCCAATTGACCTGGAATGTCCCCTGACAAGTTACAACGCCACTATCAAGATGGGTTATGTTTCTACTGCCACAAGGCTGGGCATCTAACCAGAGCATGCCCTAAGAAGAATATGCCTTCTGTATCCTTGGCGCAAATAAACACCTCTACACAATCTTATAAATTCATCCAAGTGACCATAGACTGCATGGGAATCAAGCGTCAGATAGAGGCCTTTATTAACACAGTAGCCAATGAAAGCTTCATTGACGCCAACCTGGCAAAGGAACTAGGACTAACAGCTTCAGAGCGCAGCCTACAAATAACCACGGGAAACAGTTCCCTGGACACTGGCTATAAGTGCAAACAGGAACTTTCCTTGACAATTGGACAGAACGTGTATCCAACTCCTTTTATCCTCTTGCTGGGATTGCCCCATCCTCTAGTACTGGGGGACTCATGGTCCGACAGACATGGTCTGATTCTAAATTATTGTGAGCAGACCGCCACCTTAGAACAACCTGAATCTTGTGACTCTGTTCCGTTCCGTAGGAGTCCCAGCAGAACCCCAACCAACAGACTCTTAACCATAAAGATGGAATTCAGCGTTGGGAAACTACCTACTCCCCTGAAAAAAGTGGGACCATGCATTTAGCAAAGAAGAGGCCACAAAACTACCCAGCCACTCCATATACAACCACACTATAGACCTACTACCAGGTACCCAACCACACCACGGCCCCATCTATAGTTGCAATCACCAAGAACAAGTGGCCTCAAAAGCTTATCTGGAGGATATGACAAAAAAGGGCTTCATCCGAGTATCAAAGGCCCCGTGCTCTTCACCAATGCTGTTTGTAGGAAAGAAGGACGGCAGAATGCACCCCTGTGTGAACTACCAGAAGCTGAATGATATCACTGTGAAGAACCGCTATCCCATCCCCAACGCTGATGGCCTTTGCAATGTACTAACTGGAGCCCAGGTGTACTCAAAAATTGACCTAAGAGATGTGCTCAACCAAATCCAAATCAAAGAGGACAGCAAATACAAAACGGAGTTCAAGACCAGGTATGGACTCTACAAATACCTGGTGATGCCATTTGGACTATGCAATGCCCCCAGCACCTTTCAGCGCATGATAAACACAGTATTGAGTAAATACCTTGACCAGTTCTGTGTGGCCTACCTCAACAACATCCTCATATACAGTAAGACCCACAAGGAACACCTGCGTCACCTGGACTTTATACTAGAAAAACTCTCCCAGGCAAACTTACATGCTAAGCTTAAAAAGTATGAATTCTTCCAGTCTGAAGTTGAGTTCCAGGGATACGTTGTGAAGACCGGCAGGTTTGCCATGGCACAGGACAAAGTAGAAGCAGTAACATCTTGGCCGGTGCCCAAATGCAGGAAAGATGTGAGAAGTTTTTTGGGCCTGGCAAATTATTGCAGGGATTTCATCCAAAAAATTTCTCTGATAACCTTACCCCTGACCCGCCTTTGCTCAGACAAGGTTTCCTTTGATTGGACTGACAAGTGCACGTCAGCATTTGAGGCCCTGAAGCTTGCTTTCACCTCTGCCCCTGTCCTGTCCTGGCCATGCCTAACCCATCCAAGCCATTTGTGCTGGAAACCAACACGTCCAACTTTGCGGTGGGTGGGGTCCTTCTTCAGGAAGGAGGGGATGGTATGCTAAATCCTGTAGCATATTACTCCAAGAAGATGCTGCCTGCTGAAGCAAACTACCCAATCTACAACAAGGAGATGCTTGCAATAATGAAGACCCTGAAACATTGGCGCTGGTACCTATGTGGTGCCAAATTTCCAGTAAAAAGTCTTAACCAACCACAAGAACTTGGTTTACTTCTTTAAACCCAGACAGCTAAACCAGAGGCAGGCCAGATGGGCCTTGGAGCTGGCTGACTATACCTTGACCATTGACTACAAGCCTGGGAAGGTGAACGTGGTACCTGACGCCCTGAGTAGAAGAGCTGATCTGATTCCTTCCTCTACAGAAACTAAGGACCACAACACACATGTACTCCTTAACCCAGTCAGCCTAGGCATCCAACTGATGTACATGAAAATCATAGCCCGCAAACCTGACATAATTGAGGCACAGAAACAAGACAAATACTCAACGGAACTTGTTGCTGACTTGACCTCAGATCCATAAAGCTGCCACCACAAGAAAGGATTCTTGCTGAAAGGATCCACCCTGCTATTACACAACCGGATCTATGTACCAGAAGGTGAAACAAGGACCAAAGTACTCATTGACTATCACAACTCAGAGATGGCTGGCCACCCTGGCAGACTCAAGACACTCCAAGGAATCAAGAAGAATTACGCTTGGCCCTGACTGGACAAAGACGTGGCTGCCTACATCAAAGACTGTGAGACATGTGGAAGAACCAAAACCCGTAAATCCAAACCTGAAGGCCTGCTAAGACTGCTAGACATACCTGCGGGGCCCTGGCAGTCTGTTTCAATGGATTATATTATAGAACTGCCCCCCTTCAATGTGTTTAACGCCATCCTGGTCATGGTAGATAGGTTTACTAAGATGTCCTATTTTGTCCCTACCACCACTCACTGCACCGCCGCAGAGACAGCTAGACATTTCCACAACTGCATCCTAACTCAACACGGCACTCCATCAAAAATCATCACTGATAGAGGACCAAAATTCACCTCCAAATACTGGACTCAGGTGATGAAGGACTTGGGGGTAAAGCACTGTGTATCAACCTCCTACTACCCACAGACCAACAGCCAGACTGAACGTGTGAACCAAATACTTGAACAATACCTACAATGCTATGCCAACGCCAACCAGGATAACTGGACCAAGATGCTACCAATGGCACAGTATTCCTACAACAGTAAAGACCACGCCTCCACGGGAATGTCCCCCTTCAAAGCCAATTATGGATTTGACCCATCTTGGGATCCCAGTATTGGCAGTAAGGAAATAAACCTGTCAGGACAAACCTGGATTGAACAGATACACGACACCCAACAAACCTGTCTTAAGAATCTGACCCATGCTGTCCAGACTTATAAGGCTTTCACCAACAAAAAGAGAATTCCTGGGAAACCATTGAAGGTAGGGGACAAAGTCTATTTAGACTCTCAAAATGTGCCTCTGACTGTTCCCTGTTGGAAGTTATCCCACAGAAGAAGTGGCCCCTACAAGATCACCAAACTAGTGGGTGAAGTAGCATTTGAACTGGAATTACCCCCCTCATGGAAAATACATAATGTCTTCCACTGCGTGCTTCTATTCAAGAAAGAGGGGAACTCACTCCCCCACCAGAAACTCAAGACTGAACCCCCTCCCATCCAAGTAGGACGCTCTGAAGAATACAAAGTTGAATATATTCATGGAGACCGTACCCACTATAAAACCCTCCAGTACTATGTCAAGTGGAAGGGATACCCACCTGAGGAAAGCACCTGGGAGCCATTAAGCAACCTACCCAACGCCCAACTAGCAATCCAGCAATACCTTGAGAAGAAGGCCAGAAAAGAAGGGACCCCTGGGAAGGAAGGGGATGATGTCATGAATGACATTTTAATACTTGTATTGAAAACCCAAGAGTTAAACCCCAGTTCCCAGAAGGCGGATCCAACCCTCCAGACCAGTCCAGGACCTGCCAATCCATAAAGAGATGGGCTCAAATTGGTGAATTACTCTGCGTTCTGCCAGCCTACTACAAAGGACCCTTCAAAGACAACTTGAGTCACACAAAGTGGACGGGGAACTGCCAACTTGCTAAATTGCGTACTTGAGTTGACAAGTTACTCCAAGAACTGCCAATCTCCCAAGGACAATTCCCCAAATGGTCATCAGATTGATGCTGACCTGGAGCCACCAAAGACCCAAACCTACGCAGCAGTTACAGCTTGCCTTAAAGAGGTTAAAACAAACCCTATTCTCAACTCTGCCAATGACCTGCCAGCATGCCACCCAGAAAAGGTAGTACAATTGGATTACTCAGGTGACATAGTGAACAGTGGCAACAGAACAAAGCATTGCCTTACTGATTTGCCAGAACAGGCACAACCTGGATCTGCTGCCCCTGGGACCCCAAGCCAAGACCCACATCCCGCCAGCACCTTGTCTGTGAACCTGAATCCTGCAAAAATCAAAGGAGCAAAACCCCATGGTATAAAAACCCCGGCGGTATGGTGAAGACCACATTGTCATTTTTGATAATAAAGTTTTATGAACCTTTGGTTCAAACAAATCTTACCCTATCTAGTCTTAGTGATCTTCCATCTTAATTCCAGTCAAGTAGACCACCAGGCCGCCGCCCTTTCCCAAGACCAACCTGCCAAATTGCCCCAGGCATTATACCATTCCCTGGGAGCCCCCTTTGGACCTGTGCATTTTACTGAATACTCCCCCCAACCCGGCCTATTCAGAGTACAGCTTGGAAACCATCCTCATTGCCAACCCTTTGGAAAGGACTAGAAGTACCAAGTACATAGGACTCAAAGGAAAGAGGGTCAAGATTCCGCCCTTACTGTTCAAAGACAAGTACAATTACCTGCCTGCCTACTTTGTTCCTATGACTCCTCCTTTAACATCACAACCAGACCGCCAGTTGGAACCCACCACTGCTGCTGAGACCACCTCTACCCAACTGTTTGGAGTACTCTACATTACTTTGACAGGATTGGTAGATTCCATGGTTCCCAACTCCGGACCTTGGTCCTTACTCAGGCAATCTGTATCTTATATTATCAAGTTAGCACCCATTCTATGGTGGGCCCTACCTGCCGGCTCGGCTGTACCTCACCCTGAGCCACCCAAGGCCTCTACCTATGGCTGGCTTCCTGACAGTGACGCCCTCCTCTCCTGCCACCGCAACTGGGCTGAGCAATGGGCCAAGGCCAACGCCTCCTTTTTGGATATGCGTGCTGTGGTCCTGGCTAATCAGTCCATGGGGGGAACGCGCATGCTTGGATTGATGAACTGATTGACATACTGAACACAAAGTTCAGAACCATGGTCTAAAAAGCAATGGATGCATGTGGAGCCTTCTTATCATGGCTGCAAGACGTCCACATGTTCTGTGCCAAGTCGGACAAATTTGGCGTTAGAATGGCAGACAACATGACCACATTGGATCAAAGCGTTATTACCCTAGATAGAGAAGTAGAGCAGTTGGGCTCACGCCTCCACCAATTTGAAAAGTACGTTCTGGACAATTTCCAGAGACTGGAAACTAGAGTTGACAACCAAGCAAAGGTGTCCCAATCATCTACACCAAAGCCGCTACCCTGCCCATACAGTGCAAAGATTTGTACACTTGAGAGCAGAATAGCAACCTTGGAAAGCACTATCCAAGGATATGAAGAGGAGTTTTCCAGAGCTCATGAGACTATCATGGCGCTACAAACAGAACAGCTGACACTGAGGAACGCTATCTCACGCCTTTCAAAAACAACTGCAACCATAGAGTCTGAGCTCCGTCAAAACAACCAGCAGATGGTAAATGACAAAGTCCATGATTGCCTGGATAGGATGGAAGCCCAGATGCAGCTACTGGCAACAAAAGGCTGCAACTGCATCTTTTGCAGCCATTGGACTTCATCTTTAACACATACAGATCACTATGAAGATGCTGTCAATACCTCCAAGGAGGAAGGGGAATCACCAAACAGGGGGATTCCCAAGGTCTTCACAACCCTTCCTTCAAGAGAACCCTTCACGCCAAAGGCAACACCTAGGGCCAGGCGTAGTTATACGGCAGATAGACAATTCACCGCCTCCCCCTGCCAACCTCCCAAGACTACAGCCGTGAATGAACATTTCAAACCTTTGAACCTTCCTAAATTTGACAAACAAGGAAATGTGCACTCCTTCCTAAGACTGTTTGAGATGGCCATGAGAGGCGCCACTGACCACCAAAAGGCAACCACGCTCATCACCACACTGGATGCAACCAGCGTCAATCTAGTGATGCCACGCCTGCCCGCAACAGACTGGACATATCAAGAGGCTAATCAGGCATTGTTGGAAGAGTCCGGTGGGGAGGACATCCTCTTCACCAGGAAGTCTGAGTTCAGCGCAATAAAGACTCTCCTGGCAAACCCCTACAGTAATTTGCGGAACAATTCTACCACAATGTGCTGGTACTCCTTGGCTCTGGTACAGTCTCCACCTTTGACATCTGCGCTGCAATGAAGCAGGCCACTCACCTGTACAAAGAGCTCCACAGAGCAATGGCCCCTGCCTACACCAAAGGCAAAGATGTGTCAGAAATTGTTAACTGCCTCTGAAGCCATGCCAAGACGTTTGGTCCTCCCAATTTCCCCAAGTCCAAACAGCCTAAGCCAGCTTACAAGAAACCACGCTTTCAGAAGGAGGACTCTGCTAAGACCTCTGCACATCCTCCTGACGTGAAGGGCCCCTACTGCATTGCCTGCAACACCCCCGGGCACTGGAAATTGAAGTGCCCATTCAACGCCAAGAAGGTGCACGTGGTACAAGCCCACACCACTGGCACAAGTGAGGGAAAAGCAAAGGCAGAGTAGAAGAGGGAAATTCTACCTCCGCCAAATCCCTCAACATTCCCATTGAACCTGGCCCCAAAGACCAATCTCCCAAAGGGCTGCATAAAGACGCAATCCACATGGTTATAGCCAACAACCTCTATGCTGTGACAACACAGTCCCAAAGTAAAGTAAAGCAAGAAGAGGCCGCTCTGGCTGAAGTCTTGAAGCCATATGCAGCCCAGCTACAGGATGTCAGGGAAAATTGTTGCTCACCATGTTCCAATGACACCCCAAACCTAAAGTCAATACAAGTAGCTTTTCTGCTGGAGGAGCTTAAGTCTGCATACCCTGATGTCTGCGAGAGTTTGCTCCAAACCTTGGAGAGTGACAAGGAAAATGGGATACACACATTAAAAACCCTCAATGACTCTTATATTGATTATACCTACATTGACATATCGGTTAAAAAACATTGCATTCAAGCCATAGTGAATAGTGGTGCTCCGTTTAACATCATCTCCACCAAGATGGTGAAGAAATTGGGTATAGCCCCGGATGTTGACTACAGATCACCCTTTGGTACAGCTGGCAAGTAACCCACGTACTCTGTGGGAGCATACAGTGCACTACCTATGCAATTTGGCTCCATTGCAGTATCTGCTCCAGCAGGTGTACTGCCAAACAACACCTATGATTTCCTAATAAGCACCTCCTTCTTGGTAAAATATGGAGCCATGACACACTGGGGTCTTGCCACCTTTGAAATCCTTGGGCAGACCCTACCCTTGTTCTTTAGTAAGGAAGGTCAAGACACCGCGCCAAAACCCTGCAAATTTGTCAACCTGGCCTATGCTGACAGAATTGTCCCTGTAGAATAAAAACTTGTTGGGAAACATAGGCATAAACCTCCTACACAGATTCTGGAACATAAGGGTGTTCTGCTGAGGACCAGGTCTGCTTTTTCCCTGGAGCCTGGACACCAGAAGATTGCAGAGACTGGGTTGTCTGTGGTTGTCCCTGAAGGGCTATATGGAGAAGTTGTTGAACCCTGGGGCTGTTCTCACTTTGAACCGTGCATTGCTCCAGGCATTTTTACCCCTGGCCAACAGGAGATACATGTTCTCTTGGCCAACCTCACAAAGAAGACGCTTTCTATCAAGAAAGACTAAGTAGTAGGCTTCTTGCACTTCTACCCTACGGAGGAACTATCTGAGGTTAAGGGATTTGTCACATTTGAGTAAATGGGTATACCAGAAAAACCTGGACCAGCAGTACACCTGACTACCCCCTAGCCAACCTTTCCTCCCTTGACCCTGAGGAGCAAGCGCAGGCATCTTTGCTGTTCAAGAAGTACCGCTCAATCTTTGCAGAAAGCAACCACAATCTGGGTTGTGCTGATGGAGTAACCCACCACATTGATACAGGAACCACTCCTCCAATCCGCATGCGCCCTATATGACAATCCAAAGCTAACAAAGAAGTTGTCTCAGAAGAAGTCAGCAAACTGCTAAAACAAGGCATGCTGATCCTGTCCAAAAGTCCTTGGGCATCTCCTATTCTGATTGTCAAGAAGAAAGATGGCTCCAACCGGGTTGTCATTGATTATTGACGCCTCAATAAGGTCACCAAGAAGGACTCATATCCCCTACCTCGCATAGACAACGCATTGGACCGCCTCAGGGGTGCCAAGTACTTCTCCACTATGGACCTCATATCAGTTTATTGGCAGATTGAGCTACCTCCCAAAGAACAAGAAAAATGTGCCATCATAACCTCACAGGGATTATTTCAACCAACAAGGATGCCGCAAAGGCTGTGCAACGCCCCTGCAACCTTCCAGCAAGCAATGGACACCATCCTAGGTGACCTTAAACTCTCCCGTGTCCTAGTGTACCTGGACAACATCAATGTCTTCTCCAGGACTTTCATACAACATCTAGCTCATTTGGAGGAGGTCTTCAAGCGGTTAGCTGCTGCCAATCTCAAGATAAAGCTGCACAAATGCCAGTTCTTCAAAGATCAGCTGGAATACCTGGGCTTTGTTATAGACAGTCACAGCCTACAGCCCCAACCACAAAAACTGAAGCCATATCCAAGATGAAGCGCCCTGAGTCAAAGCGTGACATACAGGTATTCTTGGGTATGGTTGGCTACTATTGACGGTTCATCCCCTGCTTTGCAGCCATTGGAGAACCTCTCTTCCACCTGCTGAAGTCAGGAGTCAACTTTTTATGGAGTAAAGAATGCCAAGGAGCCTTTTACAAGCTACGCTTGGCCTTGTCAAGCAACCCTGTTCTGATGTACCCAGACTTTGACAGACCATTTGTGATCCATACCGACGCTTTGCTTACCGCAGTTGGGGCTGTACTATCCCAACTTGACAACAAAGGACTCAAACACCCTGTAGCCTATGCCAGCAGGACACTCAACGTCAAGAAACGCAACTATACAGTGACAGAGCGTGAATGCCTGGCAGTCATCTACACATGCAAACAGTTTCAGGTCTACATTCATGGCATACGGTTCACAGTGGTCACCGATCATGCATCCCTAGCTTGGATCCAGAGCCTCAAGGAACCAGAAGGCCAACTGGCTCAATGGGCATTGAAACTACAGGCCCTGGACTACAAGATCCTTCACCATCCTGGCAGCAAGCACCAGAACGCAGACTGCCTTTCCCGCCTACCCACTGTGGCCCTGGTGAGCTTGTTAGCAGATCAACTGTACCAGAAAATGATGACTGGGAAGTTTAGTGATGAACCTGAGAAAGTTCAGCATATTATACAGGACCTTTGGAAGGATACAACACTACAAAATGGCGTACTGTACAAGCTAGTGGATGGTAAGGAACGTATATTCCCTCTTCCTCTGAAAGGACTAGCATTGTTACAGCTGCTCATAAAGCAACGGGTCATGGCGCCTTTTGGAAGACCAAAGAGATCCTGTCTTGCACTTAATTTTGGGAGGCAATGAATTTTGACATTCAGGAGACAATTGACTGCTGCATCAAGTGTCAAGGGAATAAACCCCTATGCAAAAGCACGACCTACCAAATGGTACAACCCCATTTTGCTTGGCATACTGTATCAATGGACGTAGTGGGACCACTCCCACATAGCAGCCCTGGCTTTCAATATGTGATAGTGGCTATAGATCACCTAACTAAGTGGGTGGAAGCCTGGCCCCTAAGGAAAGTTGACGCCTCCTCTACTGCAAAATTTGTCTTGGATGCCATTATACTTTGCCATGGCTGTCCCCAGTTCCTGCTCTCAGATAACGGGACTAATTTTACGGCCTCCGTAATATCAAGGGTGAACAATCTCATGGGAGTCCGCGGAGTACTCTCCACTCCCTACCACCCTGAAACCAATGGGATGGTGGAACGTGTCAATGGTACCCTAACCCAGATCCTCTGGAAATTGGCTTCATTGCGTACATCCTCTTGGGAAACATACTTAGGGGCAGCAGTGTTTGCGTACAACATCTTGTTGCATTCCACCACGGGTGCGTCCCCTTTTCAGCTGATGTATAGTTGACATCCTGTCATTCCGCCTGCCCTATACTCAGCCACAGGCAACCCTGGGCAGCTTTCCTACAATCAGTACCTAGGACAACTGGCCAACACCCTCATCAAATTGCAGGCATCTGCTTTTAGCAACACAGCTACCAAGACCCAAGCCAGATTTGAAAGAGACTCCGCTAGTAGGGCCCCCTTGCCTTCTTTTGAGGTAGGGGAGGGGGTTGCATACTGCGACACTAGAGGAGAAGATAGATCCCACAAACTAGAAAAACTATGGGTAGTTCCTTTCAAGATCATAGAGAAGACCTCACCTGACGCCTACACCATCAAGGATAAGAATAGTGGACGCATATTCAACCGCGTACATGCAAAGTTCCTTTGCCCATTCTGCACCCCAAAGGAAGGGCCTAATTAAACACTATCTGAACTTATCATGAAAGAAAATAACAATAAGTAATATAAACACATCATGTAATATATACAAGAAAAATATTAAAAGATATAAAAATATAAAAATATAAAAAATATAAAAGATATAAATAATAAAAATAAAGAAAGTGCATTATATTGAAAAAGGACATAGTCCTAGGAAACTTTATTACTGAGTGCCTCCTCAGGCTCCTCAGGGACATGGTGTGTGGTAGCCTCCACATAGTCACCAAAAGCGTGGGTGGCCACCACCTGGTAAATAACAACAACATTTTGAAGCCACATATGTTGCGCCTCAGGGGAGAGCTGTTCCCAGTGCATAATGGGTGCAGTCAAGGCCAGCTCCCCATCTGCCAGGCAACCCAGCCCACACTTAATGGGGAAGTACGCTCCCAACACCAGGCACTCCATGATAAACCCTTTGGAGGGGTAATCAGCAAGAAGTCCCCGCTGGTGGCAGAGCACTTCACATCAATAAAACTCTAGAATGGCCTGCATCTGGGCCAATGAACCCTGAGGAAGCAAAGGCTTTGGCACGAGGAAAAGATTCCTCACCAAAGCCATATAAGGGAGATACTGGGAGGGATCCCCCGTCCTCAGCGTCTCCAAAGTTAGATTAATGGCCGCCGCCAGTTGGTTGTGCTGGTTATCAGTGCATCAAAGACCCCATTGATGGGTAGAGTTGGGACTAGGCCCCCAAGCACGGGACCAGACCCACACTACTGCACAGTTAAAATTGATCACCTGCGCGTACTTGGCATACAATGCCACGTTGGAACAAGGCAGTTCCACTAAGACCCCTTCAAGAGGCCAGGCCAGCTCACAAAGGGCCACAGAACAAACAGCAGGTGGATGATACTGATCGGAGTGGAAAAGGCAGGAGTGGACGTCTACCCCCTGGCCACAAGACAGAAGGACAAAGAGAAGCTCACTCAGAAGCTCATAGCCCTGAAAAAGGCTATTCACTTCAAATTCCACATGATCCAGGTCGTATGTTAAGACCACAGATTCCAACAAAGCCAGATCAGGGGTGTAAGGTACAGCAGGGGCGCAGGGAACGACGGCCCTGGCCCGCCAGACCTCCGGGTCCACAGGGGTAGCTTGATTGGCTCTTCCAATCACCAAAGGAGGACAATCCCCCTGCTTGCCTTCTTGCTCCAGGATCAGGCTATTTGGACTCTAGAAGGGATTGGTCACCATGGTGGTGGCCAGGGACAACTCCAAGCAAGTGTCACTACCATGAGCTTGTAATGAACGCCAACCGTAGAACTGGAGACAGCGTACCTCCTTACTCTGGCAACTGAATTCCTGACAACTCTCTGCAGACATGGTTGCCAGGAACTCCTGGTACTCCTCTTTGCTGCTAAGCTGGGAAGACGTGGTTGAGAAAGCCATAATGCCTGACTCTCTTCTTACCCTCCCTATTTATGGTCAAGAGGGGGGAAATGTGAGATTAGGCTGATTGACCACAAATGATCAGGTTAATCATTGCACGCAGATCTTAATCAGTTACACGCCGTATTATCACTGGTCATCAATATATTAATAGATATGGCAGTTATACACCGTATAATTGCTAGTTTATTATAATAGATATAACAATTATACGCCACATTATCATTTGATTATCACTTAATTAAGTGCAGTTAGTATACACCGTGTAATTGCTAGTTTATTATAATAGATATAACAATTATACACCGTATTATCACTGATTGTCCCAATGTGATGTGATTATATGCCGTATATTGCCTACTATATTATAATTGATGTACTTATTATACGCCGCATAAACGTTAGCCAATATAGTGAATATCATTGATTACATGGTGTGTAATCACAAATTCATCAATTGTATATCACTTATTCTACCCTACCGGACGTTGTATCAACTCAGCTCAACACAGCCTGATGAACTTATATGTCCATATCAAACAAGTGATATACAAGTGGCTAAGAAATACTGAGTCCGGATCTGTATTATACAGCGTATAATTGGGTTCCTTATTGGTTTGGGCCAGTATTACACGGCCAATAATCCTCTGAGTCACTAATGGATTGAGTCTGCTATTATATGGTGTATAATCCTGAATTTGACTTGTTGCATTAATAAGCAGGAGGTTTGCCAACCAGAAAAGGATCACTGATTAAGCCCTGCAAATGGAATACTGGAATTCTACCTTCCAATGTAGGAGGGCTGAACAGGGACAATTTCTAAGCACCAACTAAATACAGTGTAGTTTCCCAGCACAATAATAGGCGTGTAAGATACAGCCAATTGATAAATGAAAGTAGGCTATCTCAAGAAGAGCGTAGGCTGTAGCTGAGGTGCCATGGACGCCTGCTAAGGCCAGTAGCATATCACGTGCCAAGGCAGCCAATCAGGATGGGTGTATCCAGCAAAGATAGACCTATTGCAAAGGTAGCCACTGGGAACTGTCTGAAAGGACAAGAACAAGGGTTTTTGCAGTATATATTGATATAGACACCTAAAAGGACAAAAAACATAAGTTCATAGTTACACCTGGATAGATTGCAGCCGCTGGCTAGATTGTACTCCAGTATCAATAAACGTGATTATCTTCTAAGTTCTATTCTATTGTAGTCTGTAGTGCTCTTGCATAGGATTAGGTAGAGTACATTGGCAAGGCTAACATCTATCTGTAGCTTTGAACATATCAGCAATATCACAAGTTGCTCAACACTATGATTCCTAAAAGAATTAGCACAAATCCACTCTATATCCTTTAGCATCCTTTTTGAGACACCAATAAATTATATTTATTTCAAATTCCTCGCAATAATGATTTGAAATTTGGTTCTTGGATTTGACAATCCCACAATTTCAGATTCGTTAATTTTTACATGATGTCCATGATTCAATTGAAATACAGGAAATCTCAAATAGTACATTAGAATCCTGCATTTCTGATTCATGTATCCCGCATTTGTTTCCTGAGTTTTGTCTTTTGTTAGTTTAGTTATCTGCTCAAGAGATTCAAAAATTTGCCAATTTAAATAAACCAAAAAAAATCAAAATAAATGGTTGATATTTTTAAATATTTTATTTTTCACTCAGCTGAGTTGCCCGCAAAAGTGATTTGAAATTTGGACCAAGGATTTGATAATCCCACATTTTTACGTTCAGGTTCTGAATTTACAGTATTAAAATTTTATTACTACATATTATAATACTAAAATTTTTAATATCAAATATTTCAATATTGAGTAAATCATGATTTAATAAAAATTGGTGTATTTTGAATATTTAACCTTTACTATTAAACTTTTAAGATTTTTAATTATATTTTTATTTTAAAATTTTATTTTTTATTTTAATTTTTAGTAGGTAAATTATAGTATTAATATATCTAAATATATTACAAGATAATAGTTAAAGTTGCGACTACGTCAAATATTTAAAAATAAGTTAAAAATGTTTTTATTTATTATTTATTATCTTGTCGAGTATGAGTGCATTTATCACAAAGATAAGCATGGAGAATTGAATTTATCTGCATCATGCGGCCCGCTCCACTATTGTTCTAAACAATTGATTGTTTACAACTCAAATTACCTTTCCCTTGTAATATTATTTGATACACATATTCAATATACTTGAGCTACGTCCTAAGTACAAATTAATAAAGATTGCATAAAAATCATTGGTTGCCGTGTCGTGTGGCTATAGTGGCACTGAAATAACAAGGATCATATGATGATACGCAAGGTCCAATTTGTGGCGTAAAAAAGCCAAAGTACCATCAACAATTAACAATTATTTAAATAAAAAATTCTATTTCTATCTTTTTTAATTTATTTATTTGGTAGCACAACAGTCAATAAAGTATTCAGTGCATTATAATAAAAATTTATTCTTCATACCTAGTATAATTAATTTTACTTACCTTTTCCACATATTCCTAAATAAATAATACATTCAAACATCAAATTATTATATACAAATAATAATTTTTGAAACCTAATAAAAACAAAATAAATAAAAAATAAAAACAAAGTAAACCAGAGAGCCCATTTATCTGATTGACTCGGAGGCCAGGGCTTTAGGGAGGAAGGATTTTGAGTGCTTGTAAAAAGCCGCCACCACATCAGGTGGCATTGCAAATTGGCTGACCTCAAGAATATTGAATAGGTCCTTGGTGTTCTGAGGAAGGCCTTGTTTCACCTTATTCTTGATCCAACCAAACACCTCCTTGATTGGATTCAGGAATGAGGAATATGGTGGGAGGAAGAGAAGTCTCATTGGACAATCAGCAAGGTGGTGGCTGGAGGAGTGGCTATTCTTGTCAATGGGGGGGAACTTGGACACGACCAAATCCACTTTGTGGAGCCTGACATTATAAAGCACAACAACGTTGGTTGTGCCACTATAATTTATCTAAAGGTACTCCTTGACAACTTGGAGAAAATCAAGAAAGGTCCCGCTGTTATGGGAGCCTTTAATCATCTGGTATTGATCCAACCTGCAAGGACCAAGAAGCGCAACCATTGAATAGGTCTGGGAACAGACAGCTGCACAATGGGCTACACTGTCCTTGGACCCCTTCTTGACCCACCCATGCCTGGACCTGAGTGAGGAGGAAAACAATGATTTGTCAATATAGAAGAACAGGATATTCCCAGTCTCCTTTAGTGCCAGATATGTCTCAGCATAAATGTGTCAATCCTTGATGGTCTTTTCACTGTTTCTGTTGTATAGAGAAACTCCGAGCACCTTCCAAGAGAAGCCCAAATCAACCATTGTTTTGTAAACAAGGGTTTTAGAAACAGAAAGCCCGAACTCTGTGGCGAGCATTGATTGGACAGCAAGAGTGTCCAGGTGGCAATCCCTGGCTACCCACTGCTTGATTGTGTCAATGTGCACAGGCTGCAAGAGTTTTGGCTGCTGCTTAGCCTTGGTGGATTTGGCAATTCACCCGGTATTGCCATACTTGGTGTTGATGTCAGCAATGTACCTGGCTGTGACACCAAATTGGGATGCAATATCCCAAACCGCCATTCCCCCATTCAAGCAGTTGAGGAGAGCTTAACGCTCACTATCCGTCAATTGACGCCAGCCCTTGGCATGTACCACGGCATCCTGGCTACCAGGCTTGACACAGGGGATGGGGACCTTTGTGTAGAAGGTGGGATCACGCTTGGTTGCGCTGGCGCTGTCAATGGCGGAATAGATCACAGGTGCAGATGGCTCAACAGTGGCTGCCAATGGCTTGAAGGTGGTGTCAAAGACGCGGGGCAGGAAGTAGCAACTCTTGGGTCAAGAGTGCGGGGCTGGGTGACAACTGGGTACACAGTGGAGGTGTAAGTAACCTCAGTGTTCCTGGTGACCCTGGTGTAGGAGACTTTGGTATCAGGCCTTGAGAGTGGCTTCTGCCTGGGATTCAAGCTGGTTGATTGGGCCTGGGACGCGGAAGGTGGTTGGCTGGCAATGACACCTTAGGAGGCCTGTGTATTGGCATGACTCCCTTCAAGTTGGGTTCTGTCTGTTCTTGGACCCTCTGGAACGCCCTCATGAACAGGCTGCCCCACGGGCTGGTGCAGGAGCGGGTTGGGAATGTGATTTACAGTCCATAAAAATAAAATAAAAAATATATATTAGATTAAATATGTATTTATTTGGAGTTATTGGTTTAGTTGTGGGAAGTTGTTTTCTCTTGAGTTAGCCTTGAATAGTAGCAGAGTTTCTATATCTGTGATTTTAAGTGAATAATATTGTATACTTTCCAGGTTTGGATGATTTTAAAGTTTAATAACTTTTTATGTCTAATTATGGTTATTGAGATTGAATTTTTCATTTGGTTTTAGTTGTGGTGGAGCTTCTTGATTTAGGTTGGTGTTTCCTAGTGTGCTTACTGTACATTAAATTTGGATTCCAGTCCCCACAATTAATATCTGAGTTTACTAGTGGCATTCAAAAGTGATTAGAAATTTGGTTCTTGGATTTGACAATCCCACAATTTCAAAAAACATAGTAAACTTAATGATAATTGTTGATGGATTTGAACGGTTCAAATCTGATTCCAGTTAATTCATTTTTTCCATTGGAAATATGCAGTTTGACTTGAACTTTGCTAAGTGTCTATGAGTTCCCTGCATTTTTAAAAATTCAAATAAATGGGTCATTATTTTTCTTGTTATGCCTAGGCGCCAGATTTATCCTTTTATAACTTAATTGCATTATTCATATTTAAATTATTCAGAAAGCTTAAAATACAATCAACAAATTCCAAAACTTTAATTGATCTTGGGCTTAAATGATTTTTTTTAAAAAATAAGGCATCAATTTTAGAATTGAAAATTGCAACTTATAGTATTACTGAAAATATCTTAAGTGCTACTACAAACTACAAACCAAAAATATTTATGATGAGTTGCATGGGAGAGTAATAGCAGCCCCAAAGCTATAAATGCTATTACCCTATCTTTGGCTCATCATAAATATTCTTAGTTTGTTTCAGAAAAAAGGTTGTTGTTTTTGAAAGACTGATAACTCTATTTAAAATACACCCTCTAGTAAGCTGCCCTACTTCATGAACTTGCCCTAGTGCACCACTAGCATCTTCTGATATTTTTGTTTCTCTGGTATCATCACATGATTTCAAATGATAAGTTATCTCAGAATATTATGAGAAACTTTCAAATGTTAAAGGTGAAGTATACAACTTCCCATCTTTAAACAAATATAAAATATTAATGCGCAGATTTTTAACTTTGAGCTCTTTCCTTATAGGCCTAACTTTTCTCTCATAAATATAAAAGAATGACTTTTGAGAAATATTTGAGACTGATAGCACTGATTTATATATCTTTTTCTTTTTTCTTCTTGCTCAAAAATATTTTTAATATCATTTATATTCTTAATATAAAGCTGGTTTTCTTTCTCTTTTAATGTTTTTGATATTACACCAAAGTGACCATCAACAATGCCTTTTCCATGACATTCTACAAAACAATTATATTTTATAGAACCTTTAATATATTTAGGTGCCTCTTTAAATAAGTAATATAAAAATTCATATGATCTAAAATGATTTCCATTATCAGTCCATACTTTTATATTTTTTATTTTTTTAAATCTATCTAATTTAAGAATTTTATAAAACACTCACCTGAAATAAAGAATCATGTGATAATATTTGAGATAAAAAATCATGATATTCATATTTTATTTTATTTTTTTCCTTAAAAACTAATGCAAACCCCAATAATGAGATTGGTTTTTTTGAATAAAAACAATTATTGGTCTCAATTGGACCACCACCAACTTTTAAATTCTCCTTAAAATCTATGACTATAATACATGATTCATTATCTAATTCATTGGTATCTTTCTTATATTCTCTATTTTGATGAGCATGAAAGTCTTGGTGCTGATTAATAGTCTTTAAGTCATTGTCTATAGATTCTGGTAATGATAAGTTTTTACTTTCACATTCTTCCTTTTTTTCTAGTGAATTTTTTAAATTACAAATATTGCACATATCGGTTTGTTTTTTACTTTTTATTATATTTTTAGGGATTAATTTATAGTAAGTAGAAATTGAAACTGAAATTTCATTTTTTATTTTCATATTTTCATATATTTCTTTTTTTTTGTTTTAAGTAGAGAGTATTTAATTTCAGTTGAGTAATTACTCATCTCTTTTTCTATATCTTTATAAATTTTTTCAGGCACTTTTTTTATAAACTGGCTTGTTTCAAAAGAATTTTCCAGCAATTTTTTAATTATTTTTTAGTTATTTCTTTTTTTAATGAATAGTTATTTTTTTTGGCTTTTTTTGTTTAAAATTACATTTTTATTTTTATTTATTTTTCTTGAGTATTCAAACTCACTTTTGGTTATATTAAACCCCATATCATTAAGCTCTTTTAAAGAGTAACTGGAAGTAACCAGAGATTGCAAGGCTGGGAGATGTTTTTGGGGAGAAGATTTCATGAGATCCTTTAAGTTTTCAATGAACTCATTGCCTTTTTGATTTTGAATAGTTGGCAGGAACTGAGCTTTCTCAAATCCAGTTTGAGTAAGGAAGTGCTTAATGAAATTATCAAGATCATCACTAGCAATAAAGAGGAATGCCTTTTTTAACATTGCAATTCTCTCTCTTTTTGTTGAAGCTCCCAAGGAAAAAAAGGGTAGCATGGCAGAAGTAAATTTAACTGAGGACATGGTAGTATTTTGAATCTGTAATTAGATCAGATCTCTGAAATGTGCCTTAATGTTGGAGTAGTTATGATCAGAATGTGGCCTTTGAATGGGGTCTTTTGGATTAGAAGCTTTGTGGTGCTTTAGCTCTTATATACCAAGCTAAATGACATCATTCTGAAAGAAATGGTGTGATAGCTTTTATTATAGTTTGAACTTGAATTTATGTTTGCAGAATTAATTAAATACCCAGTTTTCATGCACAAGTGATACATGTGAAGCAGCTAAGCATTACTATTACATCATATCCTCTTTGTAATCAATGTAAATCAATTAAATGGTGTATTCAGTTAATTGTAACCCTTTTGCATATTTTTAAAATGATAAAATACTAAAGAATTCCATTTAAAGAATGCTTAATTTGAGGTTCAAAGCTCACTTGAACCTTAAAATCAATCTAAACAGTGATAAAAACACCCTAACTTCAAACTATCATAAAATCCTAAAGAATTGAGCTTTTTAAATAAAATAAAATGCGAAAATAAAGCTCTCAATCTTATCTTTAATTTTGTAAAAAAATCTGTTGTATATTAAAAAAGAGTATTTATTAGCTTTGAAGTGATCTACTTTATATCATTAGATATAATCATATAATAAAATCTGGATTATACTCTTTTAAATTACTTTTGCTTTAATATTGAGTATAGTATACATATTAAAATTTTTACACCAATAGAAAGATAGGATTCTTAGCTTCATTTTGATAGTTTACAATGTGGAAAAATATTAATTTTTCATTGAGTTATTAATGTTTTAAATATAAAATGTTAATTAGTTACTTTTTCAAAATTGAACTGTGTTATGCTGCGACTTGAGCAGCATGTGTATTAGAAAATGGCCTAACCCCTAAAATAATGACCCAAATACTCAAAGAATTCAATTTAATTAAAAAAAGGCTATCCTGCAAAAGTGATTCAAAATTTGGACCAAGGATTTGACAATCCCGCATTTTTACGTTCAGGTTCTGAATTTACAGTATAACTATCATTGTTAAATAATAATAAAAATTCTCAGTTTTTATCATTTGTTGTGTGTCAGAAATAGAAGCTCATTCAGTAGAAAATGTCTGCTAATTAGCATAAATGTCCAATCAAAAAGTTGAAATTTATTTTGTTACTGAACCAATTTAGTTCTGAACTAAACAAGTTTTGTTTATCTCAACAGGTTGGAAACTAAAGTATTGATTTTCTTGCCCCAAAATTACCACTTCTAAAAAATATATTCAATTCCTTTGCAGTGCTTTGGACTTGTTTTCTTGCTATTCTTGACTTGGGTTTTTTACCTCATGACATTTACTGGCATAACAGAGCTCCTCTTTTTAACCTGACACTAGGTCAGCCTTTATACCAGTTTATATGAATAAAAACTGACACTAATTATTCTTTTCTTTTCGCTGGACTTAACAATGAAATGTGGTCATATTTCCTTATTCATTTCCCCCTCAATACTATTATTAATCTAGAGAAAAATATGGTGGTGTTGTCATACAGCACAATTCCCTATATTGTAGTATAGATGCAAACTTGAACCATAGCCAGATGTGATAAGAATATCTCCTTCTTTTCAAGCTGCAGGCCTAGTCAGACTTCTTACACCTGAGATACTCTCACAGGCTATTGTATATGCCAAAGTCACAGGTTCTCCTATACTTTTCTAATATTAGAATACTTAGGATTTCCCCTGGTGGATGTAATAATACCTCAGTCCACATATTTCTGATACCATGGGAGTGTGGTTTAAACAAAAGGAAACAATAAATAAAACATATATTTGATCAAATTAAAACAACTTTTTAGTCTTATTTTACTTTAAATTTTTATTAAAGACTATGTTTATAAAAATTAAAATTGATCTGATCTTACCCATGAATAGGTAGGATCAGATCTGAAATGTATCTGCCACTGGTGACTGAAAAGAGGCTGATCCCAGCAGAATTGCATGTCACCCAACTCCACTAGAATTAGGCCCTGATCCAGCCTGGAAGGTTGTTTCTAATATAAAGCAGATATCAGGCTGGATCAACCACAACCCTAACCACGGGGAGTTATATGAACCAGCACTGTAAATAAATGATGGGCCAATTGGAAGAAATCTTAATAAATATACAATTTAAAAGGTATTAATTAGGTGTGTTTATTGAAACATTGACATGGTTCCAATATTAGCAGCCACGTGCCTAAGCGGAGTCAGGGTTAGGATTGGGTTCGTTATTAAGGCTGTAGGCGTATGTCTTGACAACGTAGTAGAAGTGGAACTGCAATATTAGTTATGAAATGAGAGCAAAGCTTACGAAGAAAATCAACTCGATGATGGTTGGGAATGTCTCAAGAATCACTTTACGTGCAATAGATGCCCCACAATTTATACCAGAATTGCTGGGACAAATCTGATCTCTTTTTGTGACAATGTAAACGATGACAAGGATGGCTCCAATGATCTTTATGATCGTGTGGATGATAAGGAACACGGAGAACATGCTCACAAGCTTGGCTTTGCGCTAAAAGGTCAGTCAAGTCAAACGAGTAGTTACCTTGATAGTTCCATAGAGAAACACAACACTGGCAATGGCCAGCAAGATGGGAATGAGCATTGAGACGGTCTTGGTTGCAACTGTGCTGCCACTTAAGGTATCGGCCTTTGTACAGGCATCGTAAATAGACACGATAGTCAGCCATATAGCCAGGATGAGTGATCCCGTGCGAAGACTTAAGAAGCAGCAGCAATGAGTTGGCTTGGAAAACATGTCTCTTCTCCCTTCCCATCTCAGCTATTTAAGCTTTGCTGAAGGCTTGATCCAAAGTGGCTCTGATTTCACTTATCCTACTCGCGTCTTATTGGATGGTTGAGCCGTATTCCGATGCTGTGTTTGGCCTAGAATTTATATGAATTCTGATCATTCATTGGCTTGATTTGAATAATAGGATGAATGGCTATTCCTCCCATAAGCTTTTTTCCATTTACTCAGCAAAGCGTAATTCTTTCCCATAAATTAAATAAAGGATGTGATTGAATGGAGCCCAGCTCTAAATCCAAAGTCTCATATTACAACATAGCGACATCTATTGAGGGTAAAAGAATACGCCACCTATACCCTTTAGATAACCAACTTTAATCATTCCAAACCATTAAACATATATTGGATGGGCAAACCTTTATTCACAGCAATAATCCGATTCCTGCCACTGGAATAGGGATGCTTCGGCTCTGGGCCGCTCCAGCCAAGACGGAAATACTAATGTTTAGACATTTTAACTATTTTTAAATCGGATGACTCAGAGCCAAAAATTGGCCGAAGCAGCCCTACACTGGAACGATGCGGACAAATCCTAATCAAACTCGAGTTAGCCTTTTGGCCATTTAAACCTTTATTCTCTACAAATCAAACCCCATATAAAAACACATTGCACAATAAATCGATTTAAAATCCACAATACACTTGGCTAGGGTTGGGACAGTCACAGCAATTGTGTGATCCTAGAGTCACAAAACCATTTTTAAGCAGGTTTTAGATTAGGTCACAAATAATCTGTGGATTTGTGCCACAACTTTCATAGCAGGTCACACTTTGTGCCTCACTCTATTGTATAGATTATAAAATATAAAACAAAGGTGGTTTTCAAGGATGAAACATAATATTCTATTTTGTGCAAGGCACATGGTATAAAATTTAAAAAAAAATAATAAAACATATTATATCATTTTGTGCAAGACACATGATGTAAAAATCTGAGCAGTTTCAGCCTCTAAAATTCTACTTTCTAAATACAATTTATTAGAAGCTTTATCCAACAATATCTTACAATAATAGTTTTGAATGGACCAAAGTTTATCTTAGATAATTATATGTAATACTCTTTATTTAAAATTATAAAAATATATTATCAACCAGAAAGAATAGCTTTCATGAGTGTCGTGTATATACTTCTGGGAAGTATAATAAACAAGATAAAGGGGGAAATTAAGAAGAGAATGATACTTTATTGGGTATGAATATGGGATAATATATAGTATCATGGAAAGCCACATACTGTCCATGTACGTCATGGGAGTCATGGGGCTTATCCAAGTAATTTTCCTCTTAAGTCACAAGGCTTACTCAAGTTGTGTTCTACTTAGGATCTGGATTGTTTGATCCCCGTAATAGATGGCTGAATGATAACAGTGCCACCAACTTAATGGTTAGTTGGTGAGCCATTCAGTGACTTTTTTGGTGAATTGCTTGGGGAGTTAATTCCCTGAGAGAGAGTAATTGAAGATTTTGCAACATGAGATTACATGATTATGATTGATCACAACACAAAGCCATATGGGATTGTGCTTGGTCACAGCACAATTTATGTAGATTTGTTTTGTGACTTTAGGATCAGGTCACAAAATGTGGCAGTTAAAATTGTGCATGTCATTTAAAGTTAAAAAACAAATCAGCATTAATTGTGACATGACTTGAAGGCCACATAATGATTTGTGGCCAACTATTAAAATCACAAAACATATTGTTTTGGGTGAAGCTCAGTCACAACACAAATTGTGATAATTTGGTAACCATCACTGATCTACAATTGTCCCCCAGCGCATGCTCTAAATCATTTATTCAAGTTGCCCAGGTATTTCTGACTGTTACAATGAGCCCATAGGGCTAAAAGGCATGATCAAAAATTCTTATATGTCAAAACAGCAGGCTCAACCTGCCATCAAGGTTCCAAGTAAGCAGGTTTATGACCTGCAATCCAATTATCCAGGAACCCAAAGCCAAGTTAGGGAGAGGACTTGGATTTCCAAATACTATAACATGAACAGAAGCTGATCCTCTCCGGTGGGTAACTTGTTTTGGTGCTTGACTCATTATAAGGATCAAGCCACCCCCTTCAACATCCCACAATGTGATCAACACTATTATGTTCCTACTATTCACAATTCACAATGACTATATAATACTTATCTTACAATAAAGAATATTATCTAGTTTCTAAATATTTCCCCCTTGTAACTCTGCTAAAACAGCACAGTTATGATATTGGTAGCACAGGTAGGTTCTCCATCCTACCACATCTTGTGAAATTCTGCCTGTTGCCCGTACTTGCTGCGGCCAACAAATCCTTGATAGAATCATGTCTGGCCTTCTGCTAGACTGGACCCTGTACACACCTGGTGCCAAGATACCTGATGGCTTTGTCCTCTACCAAAACATGGTGATCCTGCTTTCCACCTTCAATGCCCTGTCAGCGCAAAGATTCTTCCAAGCACCCACTGTCATGCCGCAGGCAACTTCTAAAAGCACCATGCCCGCCTACGTAGTGCAGAGACTTTGGAGCACTGCCTTGGAACCTTCCGCGGGAGCCAACAATAACAACACTGCAGCATGGATCCAATCTGCCCAAAGAAAGCTGACCCAAATGGAATGCCCACAACAATTTTGGATTGCAGAAATCTCCATCTGACTGACTCATGACGCTGGTACCTGGTGTAACAAGTGGCATGAAGAACACACCAAGAAGGATTGGGATACCTCCCAAACAAGACTTATTGGTAATATATGTTTTAAAGGACGCCACACTTATGATCATACACCAAGTGAAAACCCTAACCCAAACTGGCACAGTGAAGGAGCTAACCCACACTTACAAAGAGCTCTGACTACATGTGTTGTGAATGCTGCCATTCACCATTTTTTGATTTTGCCTTTGTTGGGTTATTTCAAGGACAAATATCTCTCTTTTGCTTTTGCCCTTTGAAATGAGTCTATATCCAAACTGGGAAATACAATTGTTTGGTTTCCTGACTCTGCACAACTCACTCACCTCACTTATGCTTGTGGCAAGTGATCCTACCTTCCATGTACTGTTTTGTGGTAAAGCTACACAGGATATATTCCTTTTCATATTCACCAATAAAATTTAAGTACTATTCACATTTTTGTCTTTGTGTCTTCACGTACTTTGGCGCCTCTCTAGCCATGTCTAGTAGATATTATTCATTCAGGGCCACAAGGTAATTGAATAGCCTTTCCTGCCATTCTAACCAAGACTTAGTACAAATCCAATCCTAAGGTTAGGATTCCCTGTTGTGTGTATGTGCCACACCTCAGAACACAACAAAAATGGTGCTCACTACAGGGGCGGTAAGCCCTTCAGTTATCCCTTTTGCATCCACGTTTTCAGGTCCTTTGCCTCCGCAATACAGGAGCCAACTTTGCCTGAAATTACCAGTCCTCCTATTGAGAAAGACATCGCCGACCCGCCTATTGTCCCTACTGTACTGAACCTTGGGAATGGTCCCGCCTAGTGGCCTACCCCTGGGTACCCCTGGGTACCCCTGACTTAGAACAAGTCATGGTGGTAGCCCTTGGGATAGCCTGTGATGGGGCCATCCCTTGCCTCCAATTACAATTCAGTCAAGCGGAATACTATAAATTGATTGTGGCTCTGCAATTTCCACAGCATCTCCTTGCTGCAGCTGGCTCTGCTGAACACCTATTGTCTTCCTTTGTACAACCCGCCTTATCCCACCATCAAATTGTGCTAGGACTCCATATTCAGTAGATTATGTCCCTACAAGCAGCTGTCACTAACCACTGGGATCAATTTGTTGTATACCAACAATGGATCCACTCCCTTTTTTCCCTTGGTGTCCAATAATTAGCAAGACTCTGTTACTTCCCAAACCCTCTTGGTTAATTTCATTGAAAGAATGCACCAGTTAATCCCCAAATATGCCAGGGAGCGTCTACATGAGTTTCACCAGCTGGAACAGAACTGGAGAACCCAAGTAGATTCCACCTTAAGCGGCTACCTCACCAATTTTGAACGCCTTGTGCAACAACTCAATGAGTTTATTACCTATTCCTTTGACCAACTGCAACAAGTAGCAAATCACAACACTAGGGGTCTACATGACCTCAATGAAGAGTTTGATCAAGAAAGAACTGCCACAGCTGCCACTATAGCCAAACTTCAAGCTCAAGTGAATGAGTTGTCTACGCCCAAGCCCAAGGCTTCTCCTTCTCCCCATTGGATGATTTGATAGGCAGAGAGCAGAAACTATGGGATACCATTTGTGAACTACATGCACCCACTTGCAGCCAAGGACGTCCAGCAGACCCACCATAGCCAGACTCTCAGGTGCTTGTGTTAAATGCCCAAGTTGCTGAGCTTCAGCAGGAGGTTGCTGCTCTGTGTGAGATTGTGACAAATGTTGCTAGGCCAGTTGAGGTTGTAAAAGGAGATGGCTGCTGCCCTGGACTGCCAGGTAATCCCTGCATCTAATGTGCTAGAGAGTTGATTGCTCTAGCCAATGTGGTGGACCACCTGAAGCAAGATCACTCTAGTCTTGACAGGGATGTTCAGGAAATGAGTGAGTTAATTGATTCAGTAAATGACAGGTTTTCTCCCTGCCTCTTGATAGAACCTTCCCTAACCTCCCAATTGGCTGAGCTTTTCACTGTGGTAACCACACATGGTCAGTTTTTAGATACTACCAAACAGCAGGCCAACTGGGCCAACAATATGAGTGCTTGCACCTCTGAGACTTTGACTACTCTCAAGGAGAGTGTTTATCAGATATGAGAAAGACAGACCCCTACGGAATCTGAAGCTGAGTTCTCCCCCCGTATAATGTCCTTGATGGAAAAAATGGTGGCCCTACCCCCAAAGCACACTTCAAACCTACCTTTAAGCAAGTATTATACCCCAAAACCTCAACAATTGCAGCTTTCCTAACTATCTATGAAACTGCCATGAGAAGAGCCTCAGATGAGGTCAAGAAAGAACACATTCTAAACTGCTTGCACCCAACCTGCCAGGAAGTGGTGGTGCCAGAGTTGCCCACAATTGAGACTTGGGAAGAAATGAAACAGCTTTTGATTGACAAGTTTGGTGGTGACCTTAATTCTGAAGTAAAAAAGGATGCCTTTATGCATATTGCCTTCAATCCCAAAGAGATGCTGGCTGAATTCACTGACAGATTCTACATGGAAGGATAACAGTTGATAACAAGTAGAAATTTGACAGCCCATGAATTGTGCATGGCCTGTGCTCAAGCTCTCAAAGTTAATCAGCTACTGTGCCTTCACTTCAAAGCCTATAAGGCTATGCTCTCTTCCATGAAGAGCATAAAGATGTTGTTGCAAGATATGCACCTTACTCACTCTGGTGCCGTTGTTAGGGAAAGTCAAGCTGCTTCTAACTCTGGTTCATCTTCCCGTGGTCCTTGCATTCTTACCATGAACTTGCAGAATCCTCCTTGACGCCAAGGTTACCACAACTGTGGTTAGATAGGTCATCATTCTCGAGTCTGCACCAATCTGCGGGTTGAAGGAGCTGATCCAAAGGAACAGGCGTGAAAAGAGCAGTCAACCTAGAGGCAGAGACGCTCTTGGTTGACAATTCTTCCCAGTCTCCTCCAATCCCCCGTCTATAGCAGACTCAGAGCCTGTTGACACCAAAGTGTCTCCCATTCTGATATTATTCCACAATATCTCTGATGACTTGGATATGGACAACTCAGACGCTGATGATTGTGACGGATCCAGGCCTAACCAGTCCATCCTGCCATTATCCTGCCCTTGACTCTTATTGCTGTTACCTTCCTGGGACAAAGCTTTGAGGAGCTTTGCCTCCAGGGAGGCAATTTTATTGTATAAAACTTTGTTGTCATCCCACCAACAAGCCATGATTTCAACGCTTTTTTCCTCTTGTGCTCTCAACGCCTCAATTTCACGATTTGCCATCTCTTTTACTTGTTGCAAGATTTCATCCCATCCTACCAACAAGTTCCAAGCATCCCAAGCATAAATTTGGTTCCCTTGGGAGGGAGTCCCTTTCTTTACAAAATAATCAGAATACAGCTCTTCAAACGCAGCCTTTACTTCTACTAAAGATTCAGCAGGAACAGTCTTAGTGACCTCCAGGCTGGTCCAAGCTTCTTCTAATGTACTTTTAGGAACCTCCTTTCTTGCTGCAGTGGTTTCCACACAAAGGACCCCAAACTTGGCTCTCTCAAATTTTAACAAAGAAGGCATGACAATTGAAAAATAGGTGAGGGGAAAGCGTTGAAACCGACAATGAATATATTTTATTAATGTTTAACCGTTTTTGCTTATATACCATTTGGGGCATACACAGCTGAAAACCCCTCCAGTTCCTGAATCAACCAATGATTTGCATCACGTGGCCTATGACATTCAAGTCATCCAACATAGATCTTTACCTGAAATATCACCAACAATTCTCAACCTATGAGAATTGACCTACAATGGGCAGAAGTCACCTGACTCCATTCAACCCAATGTATCAATTTGGTATGGAGCTTCCCTAGCTCCCAGCGCCAAAACCCTGTGGATTGCACATCCTAAACTCAGCTATCAGTGTTCCAACTGGGAACCAGCTGATCAAACCTGAATTCCTAGGTATCCTTGCCTATATTTATTTATTTTTGCATTTAATGGTTTTTTGCCTTAAAACCCATTAAACTGCTTCAAAACTTGAACCAAGCGGCGCCTGAGAAAATTTGATAGCAGCACATCTCAAATTCATTAGGCGGCGCAGCAACGCCTCTAACCCAATAAATTTTCCAACGCAGCGCTTTTAACCCTAATTCCGGGGGTTTTCCCATGGTTAACCTTAACCAAACTTCTTGAAAAAGTCAAGGCCATTTTAATATAATTAAATCCTCATTAATTATATCCTGTATTTATTAATTAATCTTCCTGATTAACTAACCCATTTTGAGACGCCTAGTCTTCAAGATTGATTTGGCCAATCTTGCCTCAATTCTTTTAGTTAGCCTAACCTAACTAAACATCCATATTATGTTCTTTTATTAAACATAGATATCCAGTTTCTAGGAACCTTTCCCTCAAGAATTCCAAACAAACCTATCTATATGTAATAAACAGCAAAAACAGAACATCTTTATATTTTGGAGCATTTATTTGGCTAAACACTCAGCAGTGACTATAGTACGGTCACAATGATCCTGAAGCCTATGGATATTCAGTCCTAGCTGTCCCTGAAACCATTGCATTTCTCTATAAAATACACTCTGGGAAATCTACAATGACTACCAAGTCTCTACCTGAAGCTAAAGAGATTGTCTCTTTCCCTTACCTTTCTCAAGCCAAGAGGTCTTCTGTACTTATAGAATCCTCTGAAGAAGCGGCTGAAGTAGCTGATGCTGTTTTCAAGAATGTTTCAGTCTCACTCCCTCTCCAGACTGTCTACAAGGAGTTTCCAGGCTTGAAATGCATGATTGAGAAATGGGACAAGGAGCTACCTGAAGACCAAGATATCCTGGCTGTCCTCTCACCTTTTGGTTGTACTACTACTAGTGTAGAGATATCCATCCAAAAGTTGAAGATTAAGGCTGTTTTGGATATGGGATCTCCTGTTAATGTTGTCTACCCAAAGCTTGTCAAAAATCTTAAACTTGCCCCCAACCTCAATTACCACCAGTCTTTTGGTACAGCTGGGTTGTCCATGACTTGTGCTATAGGGGCATACTCTGTCCTCCCTATGTGGTTTGGCAAGCTACTCTTAGCAGCACCTGCTGTGGTCCTGGAGAATGAGAGCTACAATCTTTTAGTTGGTACCCAATTCCTTAGGAAATACAACGAGATCATCAATTTTAAAGATGACTATATCTCCATTTTATGGTATGAAGTCCCTCAAATCTTTGAGGAGCCTGCCAAGGTTCCTGGGAAACGCCTCAAGATGTGTGTCTTGGAGTACCACACGGGTGTCTTCACACTAAAGTACCAGGCCCACTCCTCCAATATGAAGTGTCCTCCTATGGCCTGACCTGCATCTGAAGGAATTCCTCTCCTTGCCACTTCTGCTGTGACCATTCCCTCTGGCTCTCAAGCCATTATGGACTCTCATATATCATACAAATTGCCTGAGCGCATATTCCTAGAGCTGTACTCTCCTCCTTCACTTGGCCGCAACAAACCCTACCTCTGCCCAGCAATCTTGGATGTCTCTCACAAAGATCCTGTCCAGCTGTTGGTATCCAACTTAACCACTCTCCCCATAAATGTGTCTAGAGGCCAGGTTGTTGGCTATGGCAAGTTGCTGAATGCTCCTGATGTGCTGTCCCTTCATCCCTCTGGCACCTTTCATGATTTCAACTTACCTGAAGACAAGCCACAGGTCCTATCTCTGTTTAACACTTGAGAATTCCAGCAACTATCCTGTTGGGACTGAGAATTTAAGTCTCAACTGATATTTCCTATTTTGTTGATATTTATGCCAAGACTTATGTTTGTTTGTTTATTTCTCCTTTCCCATCTTTGGTCATCTATATTTCCGCGAATACTGAACCATTTCAGCCCAAATCAATGTCAGCCAAAAGCCCTCAATTCCAGCTTTCAGAATCATACTCCTGACAATATATTTATGATTCAAAATTATGAGTTAATCTCGCTTAAACATAATTCTCTTAGCATCTCCTTTTCATATAATTGGGTATAAAACCCTCACAGTTCTATTATTCCAAGCAATTCAATCTCCTCCTGTTTAGGCTCATCAATAAAACTATTGTCTCAATACTAGCTGTATCTCTTGTATCCTTGGGAAATAGTAATTTGTTGGTGATGGTTGAGCACAGGCTTTGATACAACTGCAGCTGTTATTGAAAAAGTCTGAAGTCTTACATATCCCCTGTCCAACAGAAAGAGGTGCTTGACTTTCTAGATCAGTTTTCAGATATCTTTGCTAAGGATAGCACTGACTATGATCTAGCTAAAGGAGTCATTCATCAAAGCAATCTGGTGATGCTCCCCCCTTCCAAGCCAAACCTTACTGCCATAGTCAAATGGAAGACGCTCAGGTGTCTAAAGAACTCAAGCAACTATTAGACACTGAACTACTAGATCCTTCCCAAAGTCCTTGGGCCTCCCCCTTGCTCATCTTGAAGAAGAAAGATAGATATCACCACATTGTAATGGACTATTGACAGCTAAACTCCTTAACCAAGAAGGATTCTTACCCCTTGCTGTGTATTGATAATGCACTCTGCCGCCTTGGAGGCTCCAAGTTCTTCTCGGCTATGGACTTGGCCTCTGGTTATTGGCAAGTTGACCTCTCTCCAGAGGATAGGCAAAAAGCTGCACTGATCACCTCTGAAGGGCTGTTTAAGTCTACCTGTATGCCTCAGGGGCTATGCAATGCCCCTGCTACCTTTCAGCAGGCCATGAAATCCATCCTTTGTGACCTGAAGCTCTCATGTGTCCTGGTATACTTAGATGATATAACAATCTTCAGTGCTACCTTTACAGATCACCTGGTTCACCTTAAGGAAGTGTTCCTAAAGATCTGGGAAGCTGGCCTCAAACTAAAATCTTTGAAGTGTGCCTTCTTCAAGGAGCATCTTGAATTCTTGGGCCATGAAGTAACCCAGACTAGAATTTTTCCTATGACCAAGAAGGTTGAATATATTGAAAAGATGCTTCCACCCACCAACCTGTGCAAAGTTCAAGTCTTTCTGGGTATGATGGGGTATTAAAGACAGTTTATCCCTGATTTTGCTGATACTAGTGAACCTCTGGTTCAACTGTTACACAATGTCCCCTTTGAATGGATAGCTAGTCGACAACAGGCCTTTGAGACTCCTAAGCAAAAACTCAAGGAGGCTCCCATCTTGGTGTATCCAGACTACAATAAGAAATTCATCCTCCACACAGACGCTAGCAACCTAGCTATTAGGGCCATCCTGGCTCAACTAGATGATGGAGTGGATCACCTGGTAGTGTATACTTCTTGTGTCCTCAACAAACATGAGAAGAACTATAGTGTCACAGAGAAAGAATGCCTTGCCATATTGCATGCGGTCAATCAAATTTGTCATTACGTTTATGGCATCCATTTCACTGTGGTCATTGACCATGCCTCGCTCAAGTGGCTATTGCAGCTCAAAGAACCAGAAGTACATCTAGCTAGATGGGCCCTTTGCTTGCAGGGATACAACTTCACATTGCTTCATTGTCCTGGGATCTAACACCAAAATGCTGATGGATTATCCAGAATGCCTATCCTTGCTCTACACCCTGCTGAAGCCAATTGATTATATGAGCTAATAGGGTATTCTTCTTCCTGGGGAAACTAGACTGAAGAGATTCAATCTTCCCTGTCTAAGCTATCTGAGAATACTTGCATTTGTGACAATCAACTCTTCAAAAAGGTGCATGATCAATACCTGCCTTGTGTACGCCCTAGCCTCTGCCTCTTGTTGGTACTCCAAGCCCATAAGGAGACTGGACATGGAGGCATTGCCAAAATCTATGACTGGCTCCAGAAGAATTACTTCTGGGAGAACCTTTGCCTGCTGATCCTAGATGTCATTGCCAGTTTTCATGACTGTCAACTCCAGCAATCTCAATCTGCCTCTCACAAGTTCAAATTAGTCCCTCAACAGCATGCCTTTCACACAGTCAGCATCAATGCTGTAGGACCTCTACCTTGCTCTTGCTCAGGCTGCTGCTTCATCCTAATTGCTGTCAATCATTTTAGCAAGTGGGTAGAAGCTTGTCCTACTAAGGACATCACTGCCTAGACAACCGCCGCCTTCCTGCTGCAGGATGTATTGTTCTGCCATGGATGCCCTCAAGTGCTGTTGTCAGACAATGGATCTAACTTCAATGCCAAGCTACTGACTTCTGTTGTTGAATCTCTTGGGTCTATCAGTCCTTCTCTGCTCCCTATAATCCTTCCACCAATGGGGCTGTTGAGAGTGCTAATTTGACCTTGGTTTCTGTGACAGAAATTGCAGGATAGTAATAAGTTGTCTCTAAGTGGTGGGGAATGACCACCCAAATCCACATAGAGTTAATGATTAACCACCAACACAGCTTCAAATACCATTTTGTAAAATTTCCAAATGATATACCAGGATTAAGTAAAATAACTAATCCTAACCAAATGAGCCCAAGATAAATAGCCTGTGAAAGCATCAGAGAATCTTCAGAATAAAATTCAGGATATTGTGATTCAATATAATTTTTATTTTCAAAGACAGGGGAACCACTCCAAGATTGGCAGGCATTGAATTAAAATTGGGAGGTACCAACAGCAAAGTTCTAACTGCAGGGCCCCATCTTCTAGTGATGACCCAGCTGAGAATCAGATTGTAGGGAATGTATTGCAACAATCCAACTACAGGATGCATTTTTAAAAAGTAAATTAGACCAAGGGATATTTGATTTTTATTGAGTAAATTTTTGGGAGGACTCAATTCTTAAGAGTTGAAACAGTGAAAATTATTCAATACATATCAAAAATTGACTAAGAAATACCACCTGGATCCTGGGCTCCTATTCCTTCCACATTTTCAAGTGAATATTTAGTCCAGGTTGCAAAGAATCCTTGTGTGATCAATTTCTGATGACCATGCTGATTAATAAGCTTGTATCTGGTAACCCTTGAATTGTGTCAATTTATCAACATCAATTTGCAAGGAGGAATTGTTTCAGCTAGCAGACTGGAGAAGCTGTAACACTTTTTTAATCAACTGTTTGATTTTAATCTATTATTTGGGTCAATTTTATTAATGGTTTGTTGGCTTTTTGAGCCTTTCTACTTGGCTGGATAATTCCTGGCATGATAGAACCTACTGTGACAGTTTCCATCATGAGGAAGCTCACTTATTCTAATGCTGCCAATTGGGATATATACTTACCCACTGCTCTCTTTGCCTATTGCATCAGCAAACACTGTGTCACTGGGTATCCCCCCTTTGAAATGCTGTATGGGCGCAAGGCCACTACTCCGTCTCTCTTGGGGGGGCCCTACTCTCCTCTGATAAGGCCGTGAACCCTGACTCCCACATCAAAGACTTAGTCAACTGCATTATTGATAACAAGCTACTGTATATACTTCTGTGTATAAGACCAATATGCTTGAGCTCTCTCCTGACAATGCTGGACGCTCTCCCTTGCCTGAGTTCAACATTGGGGATCAAGTTCTCTACTACCAGCATAGAGTAGGAGGACAAGCTCACAAGCTAGATACATTGTGGGTTGAGCCGTTGGAAGTCACCTTAAAACAAGGATCAGAGTACATTGTGTAACTCCTCTCTAGTGGTTGTCTGTTTGCCCAGGTACATGCCAAGTTCCTCCACAAGTAATACCCCCTAAGGCCAATCTAGAAGGGGATGTTGTGAATTTTGGTATTAAGATATCTCACTATGATATTCTTAGTACTGATTTGATTCATATATGCAATATCATTGATGCTATCAATTCGGGTTTAGCCTATATTTAGACTATCAATATTATTGCACCATCACACTCTCCATGCAAAACTACCTCAAAAGGCTTATTTCACTTTGATCCAATCTTCAGTACTTCCAGAGATACAGCAGTGTTTGTGATTCTATTACTGGATAATAATACATTGTTCCTCTTATCAAGCTCCAAACCAGTACCTGCCTTGTTGAGCTTATATCGCTGAAACTAGGGACTCCAACCTTATTCTGAGACTTATCTGATGCCACCTGATCTCTGTAGATCCCTCACATGATATACTAGGATCAATAGAACCTTTCCTGAATGTTCACATGACTGTTCATGTTGCCCTCTGTTCATCCTGAAGATGGAATGAGTGACTATATAATCCCCTCATTGCTTTTCTTAATAAATAATCTTTATACATATATCTATTTTAAGTCTTTATTTAATAGTCAACCAGTCCTAGGACAACAGGGTTAGGCTCTACCCTTTCAGGGGTTCCTGTCTCATAGGCCTTGTGTAAGCCTGAAATTACAATAGGGGCAATGCTGTGAATGCCGCTATTCACACTGTTTCAATTTTGCCTTCACATGATTATTTTGAAGACAATTGCTCTCTTTTGATTTTGTCCTTTGAAATGGGTCTGTTTCCAAACTAGTAAATTCAATTGTTCAGTTTCCTGATTCTGTGCAACTCACTTGCCCACTCATGCTTGTGGTGAGCAATCCTACTGTCCTGGTATTGTTTTGTGGTATTGTTAACTACTATATATTGCATTTTGTATTCACCAATAAAAATAAGTTCTATTCACGTTTGTGTCTTTGTCTCCAATGTTGTAACTGTGCTGTTTTAGCAGAGTTACATGGTGAAAAAATATTTAGAAACTATATAATAATCTTTATTGGGAGATAGTGATTATATAGTTCATGTGAATCAAGGATAGTTGGAACAGGATTAGTGATCACAAGGCTGGATGGAAGAAGGGGGTGGCTTGATCCTGATGATGAGTCAAGAGCCAAATTGAGGTATCCACCGTGAAGTATCATCATCTGTTCATGTTGTTGGATTTGGTAATTTGAGTTGACTTCCTAGTCTGGCTTTGGGTGACCGGATAATCAGATTGCAGGTCATGAACCTGCTTGGTTGGAACCTTGCTGGCGGGTCAAGCCTGCGGTTTCAACACCCCCCTAGCTGAAGGTCAGTCTCCTCTGGGGGCAGGTTGTCAGGGAGGTTGTCAGGAGCCCGGGCGCTGTATTGAATCAGTTGTTGTTTGGTGGCAGGCAGGGCGGTTTCTCGTTGTTTCTGTCTCGCTTTGCAGGGTCGTAGGCAATTGTGGTGTAAGGTCTTGTCTTGCTTATGTTTCCCAAGCCCTTGTACAAGGTAAGTGTTATTGTTGTTTACCTTTAGAATGATTGCTGGCCCAACTTTCTTGGGTTGTAGTTTGCTTTTATCAACATTCATGACCCAGACTTTGTCCCTGACTTCATGCCTATTGTGGATAGGAACAAAAGTATTTTGTAAGCATTCCTTTTCTTTGGCTGCTTGTTTGCTGTTGGCCTCTATTACTTGAGGATCCGAGCAAGGGGGGACTTGACTTGGTATTTCCAACTTAGGTCCTGTCAATGCTTGAATGATATTTGGCTATGTGCTGTATACCAGTTCAAACAGGCTTTTCCTGGTGGATCTGTTCACTCAGGTTCAACACAATTAATGCAGTTGGTAGCTGCTTATACCAGTCTTCAGGTCTCCCGGCAGTGAGTTTGGCTAGTGCTTGCACAAGGCTACCATTAAGCCGCTCTATGCGTCCATTGGCCTGTGGGTGGTATGGTGTTGTGAAAGTGTGTTTGACCCCATTTTTGGTGAGGTACACATTGGTGTCTTTGGAGGTCAATTCTTTGCCTCCATTGGTTATCAGGAGTTCTGGCTTTCTGAACCTGCTGATTATTTCTTTGCCAATAAATTATTGTATGTTGTTGCCAGTGTGTGCCTTCACTGCTTGGGCTACTGGCCACCTTGTCACAAAGTCAATGGCTGTGATGATGTATTTTTTGTTGTTGTGCTTTCCTGTCATGGGGCCCACAATGTCAAGAGCCAATACTTTGAATGGTAGTTGGGTCCAAATGGGGAGTACAGACTTAGGCAGGGTTTTGCTTCTAGCAAACTTTTTGCAAACCTCACACTGTTCTAATACTTCCTGGACATTGTGGTATAAAGTTGGCCACCAGGCTTTATGCTTTAGGAACTGTTATAGATTTTGGCTCTTGGTGTGTCCAAGATCTCTGTGGTAGCAAAGAATGGTGTCAACTTGCTGATGTGTGGGAATGTAGGGAATGGTTGTGCCATCTGTCATTTTTCTGTGGAGAGTCCCGTATACGTCAGCAAAGAGATGTTCATTCTTAATGACCGTTTCTTTGGTGATGTTGGTTGTGCCTGCAGGGAATCCTATGTCTTATGTACGTAGCACTAAGAGAGGCCAGTCTGGGTTGAGCCTATTCTCTCCTCTTGAAGCACAGACATACAGGCGGGACAGGGCGTCTGCCATGGCAAGCTAGGCCCTGGGCTTATATTGGATGAGCATGTTAAACCTTTCTAATATTTCCATCCACTGCGCTTGGCGGCGTGATAGGTTTGCTTGCATCTTGAAATAAATGAGCAATTTGTGATTGGTTAGTCCTGTGAATTCTTCCTGCTGTTCTAGGTAACAGCGCCATTTGACTAGACAATGTACAATGGCCAGCAGTTCCTTGTTGTGGATAGGGTATTGGCACTTGCCATCTGTCAGTTTGCGTGATTTGTAGGCTACAGGCAGGAAGTCACCATCACTATTCTTAATTTGTAGTACTCCCCCAATGGATGCATCTGAGGCATTGGTTTCCATCTGGTATTCCCTGTCTTGTTTGGGGTATTGTAAGATGGGAGCTGTTGTGAGCTTTTCTTTGAGGCGTCTGAAACAGAGGTCACATTGGGGGGTCCATACAAACTTAGACTTGGCGCCTGTTATGGCGGACAAGGGGGCGGTCAAGACACCACAGTTGGGTATGAAGCGTTGCACATAGGCCACCATTCCCAAGAAGGTGTGTAGTTCTGACTTGTCCTTGGGAGGTGGCATCTTGCAGATGGCTTGTATCTTTTAACTGTCGGGTTTGATGTTGTCTTTTGAGACTATGTGTCCCAAGAAGGGTAGTTGCTCCCAGAAGAACTGGCATTTGGAGGGTTTGGCCAACAGTTTGTGTTGTGCCAAGATCACAAAGACCTCTTCCAGGTCTTTGTGGTGCTGTTCCACCAAGGGGCTGTGGACAATAATATTGTCCAGGTACACTAGGGCATGTTTGCCTATATGTGGCGCAAACACTTTGTTCATGAAGGTTACAAAGGTGGACAGGGCATTGGTCATGCCAAAGTTGAGTACCACGCATTTGTAGGAACCATACTTTGTGCAGAAGGCTGTCTTGGGGATGTCTTCCTCTTTGATACAAATCTGATTGTAGCCTGCAGTTAGATCGATCTTGGAGAAGACAGTGGCTCCTCCCAAGGCGTCAAAAAGGTTGTCAATCAGTGGCAGGGGGTAACAATTCTTAATGGTGACTTTGTTTAAGGCGCAATAGTCTGTGACCAGGCGTAAGGTACCGTCCTTTTTATCCACAAAGAATACGGCGGCCCCAAAGGGAGACTGTGAGGGGCAAATAAGTCCTTTTTCTAGTGCCTCCTTGAGATAGGCCCGCAGGGCGTTGTCCTTGTTTGGGGTCAGCCTGTAAATGAGGTGTGCCTTGGGTACAGCCCCCTTGAGTTGGATAGAGTGTTGAATGTGTTTCTCAGGGGGTAGCCCAGGTAACACTTCCTTAAAGATTTCTGGATGGCGGGCCACAATGTTGCGGTCTTGAGGCGTGGAGGTATCCTGGTGGTCCTTGAAGTGTATGATTTCATACTGGCAGGAATCCCAGTCAATTGCCTTCAGGTTTTCCTTCTTGTCCAGAGTCTCAGTGATGCGTACAAAGACGTGGTCACGTAGGAGTTGGTCCACTGAGTCAGGGTAGATCTGGTGATTGGCGCCTTCACACTTAATGGTCAACACAGAGGTTGCTCTTTTCACATGGGGGTTGTTTTTCCGTAGCCAATCTAGTCCCATTACAATGTCAAACTTAGGGAAGTCAATGACAGGACCTTGGATGGTGGAGTGGAGGTTCTCAAGCATGACTGAGAAGGGGGAAGTTTCCTTTGTCACAGCAATGTGGTGTTCATCAGCCAGGACCACGCTTTTAATCCGCAAAGGATTAGTGGCCAGCTTGAACTTATCCACAAAGCTACTGTTGACTAAGGTTCAATCTGTGCCCAAGTCCAGGAGTGCTGAGCCTGTGTAACTGCAAAAGTGGAAAGGATAGGACATCAATTTATTGGGATGTCTGGCAATGATTTATAGTACCAGGTCTTCCGAGGGCACTTGGATTATTGGACATTGGTCCAGGTCCTTGGGTCAGTATTCATTGTTGGGCAAGTCAGGAGTTGCGTGGGGAGAGCTTGGCTTGCTTAGTGCTCTCCCCAGGCTTTTTCCTCATCTTGGTTGCCTTGAGTGGCGGTGACATGGAAATGAGTGCAATTTGACTGGCCATTATTTCCATTTCCATGCCCATTCAACCCCGTGGGTTTGTGGTTGGTGTTGTTTCTGTTGCCTTCAGGAGGTGGTCAAGTAGAGCGCCCGCTTGGATGGGAGTCCTTGGGCCTTTCTTGTTTCCCAGTCTGTGCCTTGTGTAGAGCGTTGGATGTTTGTTCCGCTTTTTCTGCTTCACGGTACAGGCTTTGCAGGTTGGTTACCTGGTCCAGGTTCACATGCCTCATCACGTGCAACTTGAGGGTGTTGTAGTACATGAGGTGTGTTGCTGGGGTGTCAAAGGCCATGTTGGATGGGGCACGGAGACAGAGTTCCTTGTAGGCGCGGATGAGTTCTTTAACGGTGCCTGTCTGGGTCAGGTTCTTTACTTGGCATATGATCATGAGCGCTGTATCCTTAATCACAAACCTTGCCAAGAAGTCCTGCTTAAAGGTATCCCAGTTCTTGTCAGTGTGCTCTTTGTGCCATTTGTCACACCAGGTGCCAGCATCATGGGTCAGGAAAATGGAAATCTCCGCAATCCATAATTGCTGTGGGCATTCCATTTGAGTCAGCTTGCTCTGGGCGGACTGGATCCATGCGACGGCATTGTTGTCGTTGGCCCCAGCAAAGGGTTCCAAGGTGGTGCTGCAAAGTTTTTGTGCTACATAGGCAGGCATAGAGGTTTTGTCAGCTGGTTGTGGCATTGAGGAAGGCGCCTGAAAGAGCCCTTGGGCGGACAGGACGTTGAAGGCGGGTAGCAGGATCACTGTGTTTTGGTAGAGAACAAAGCCATTAGGTATCTTGGTACCAGGAGTATACGGCGTTCAGCCTGGCAGGAGGCCAGACATAATTCTGTCAAAGATTTTTTGGCCGCGGCGTGTGCGGGCAACAGGCAGATTTTTTCAAGATAAGGTAGGATGGAGAACCTACCTGTGCTACTAATGTTGTAACTGTGCTGTTTTAGCAGAGTTACATTTGGAAAAAATATTTAGAAGATAGATATAATCTTTATTATGAGATAGTGATTATATAGTTCATGTGAATCAAGGATAGTTGGAACAGGATTGGTGATCACACAGCTGGATGGAAGAAGGGGGTGGCTTGATCCTGATAATGAGTCAAGAGCCAAATTGAGGTATCCACCGTGAAGGATCATCATCTGTTCATATTGTTGGATTTGGTAATTTGAGTTGACTTCTTAGTCTGGCTTTGGGTGACCGGATAATTGGATTGCGGGTCACAAACCCGCTTGGTTGGAACCTTGCTGGCAGGTTGAGCCTGCGGTTTTGACACCAAGTACTTCAGCGCCTCTCTCTAGCCACAACTAGCAGATATTATTCATACAGGGCCACAAGGTGATTGCATAGCCTCCCCTGCCATCTAACTGAGACTTTGTATAAATCTAATCCTAAGGTTAGGATTCCCTGTTGTGTGTCTGTGCTGCACCTCAGAACACAACATACACTCACATATTGTGTCCACAATGTTAAAGAACAGTGCATCCCCCAGGTGAAGATTGGCATGTCTGGCAGAAAAAATTGAGACTTCATGGCCATCTGCTTGTATTTTCTTGGAGGCCACTTCATAGCGCTCCATTTGGTGGCTCAGAAATATTCAGAATTTTGAATTGGCCAAGCTCCATGTGGCAAGAAGGTCAGAGAGGAATTTCCCGTACCAGTACCCATCAGTGTAGATGGTTGTGGTTTGGTAGAAAACAGTCCCTTTGGGGAAGCTGCTAGGAACACACCAATAATACTCCCCTCTGATTCCTTCTTTTTGCCCTTGGGAGTGTTCTTTTCACTCAAAGTGCCATAATCATGGACTTTCAATGGAAATTTATATTAGGCTATAAATATGACATTATCTGAAATAAAGGACAGACAGCAGGTGATGATGGCACCAATCACAGGGTCATTGGGAAAATCAGAGCCACAATCCAACTCATCAGCTGGCCAATTGATCATAACCAGAACACTAACAACAAGCCCATGCATCCAGATATGTGCAGTGCGGCTGGCAATTAATATGCCCTGGAGCCCAAGTAAGCAACAGACCTCAGTCAATCAGAGGTATGAGTCCCGCTGGAGGATGACAAGCATTAGAGGATAAGCATCATTAATCTGGGAGCCAGCCTGCTTCTTTGGCTTTGTGGCCATCTTGGTACCACCTCTCTCCAAAAGGGCCCAGGCTCCTACTTAATCACTGCCTTGGTAAATTAAAGCCAAGTGGCTATTTTGGAAAAGTTTATGCTACTCTGCTTTAGGCTGCAATCTCCTCTATCACCTCATTGATTATGATTTAATGTCTTTGGGGTGCTTTGGGAATAAGGGGACCCAGATTAGGAAGGGCTTTCTCTGATTGGCCCAAACTCTCAAGTGATGGCTGGATTATATTGGAGGGGCCATAGTTTCCCAGTCTCTGAAATGTGGCAAAGGCGCAAGTTGGGCCTGGTCTTGGGGAGCACCATATTAGCTGTTGGGAAAGCCACCCATGGATGGGCCTGGTGACACATACAGCTTGGCTCCTCACAACTTAAGTTGAATTGAGTATAGATGTTTCACAGTAGTTTCCATAATGCCTGGTATAGCCTGTCCTAATTGCAAAGCCTGGAAGTTGGGTAAACAGTTAACCAAGTTGACACTAATAAATAGACGTAATCTGAGAGTCACTTGATACAACCTTGTTTATCAGAATGGTTGACAGAAATTAGTCACTCAAGGGTTTTCTGCATGCTGGATGAGGTACTCTTTAAATAAAGTAAGCAGAATGGGTGCCATAGATCCAGGTGGTATTGCTTAGTCAATAAATTTGGTACATATTGGGAAAAATTCACTGTTCAACTCTAAGAGTTGAGTCCTCCCTAAATTACTTGATAAATCAAATTATCTCCTGGTCTAACTTTATTTTAAAAAATGCATCCAGTAGTCGGTCTACTCCGCTACATTCCATATAACTTGATCTTAAGTCAAATTATTACGGGAAGATGGGGACCTGCCCTGGGTACTTTGTTGTTGGCGCCTCCTAATGTTACTCCAATGCCTTCAAATCTTGGTGTCTTTCCTGCAGAATCCAAACCTGAGACAGTTGTTAATTCCCAATATCCAGAGTTCTATGCTGAAGATACTTTGATTCTTTCATAGGCTATTTATCTGGGACTCCTTTGGTTGGGTTTAATCATTTTTTTAAACCCCAGTGTTTAATTTGGAAATTTCACTAAACAGTATCTGAAGCTTCAGTGGTGGCTAGTCATTAACTCCTTATGGATTTGAGTGGTTATTCTTCACCACACGGAGACCTCTTCTTACTATCTGTTGATTTCTGTTACAAGATGGGGGCCATGACAATTGTACTATTTTTCTTGGAAACCTGGGCTTAAATAGCTCCTGATATTGCTCCTCAACAATATCAAAGTTATCTTCACTTGGGAAATCATTGTAAAAAACACAATAATTTTCATTTAAAAACAGAAAGGCAAAGTATTTCCAGAGTATTAATTTTATTTAAGTGTTTAGCCCTATTTGGGAAATTCTCTCATACATAAATGTCCAAATTTAGAAGCACATGCATTGAAAATAATGCTGTGGTTCCCTGAATAGATTTTGATGGATTCACTCCTGAAACTCACTATTTCTGTTTTGAGTCTCAAAAATAATCAAGATTGTCAAAAAATGAACTGTTTTGTGTTTGAGCTCATCAATTTTATGACTTAACCTTGTGTGTTCTCTGTTTGCATCATATTCACCACACACTCATAACCAAATTTTCTGTAGAATGCTTCAGCAAAAGACTGATTGTGTGCATTTTGATAATGAGTTCTGCGTGTTTGCTGTCTCATTTTTGGTATTTGACTTTATTTTTGTTGTATGATTGACTATTTTTGTTTTATGACCATAGATAAATGGAAGCTTTATTGAGTAAATTGACCTTTAACTGGTTCCAGTTGAAATTTGTTTTGTGACTGAACCTATGTTTTCTAAATTGACTAATATACTTTTATCTCAACAGGTTTGAAAACTACTGTAGCTGTATCAAGAAAGTGTCAACATGACCACTGTCAACATGGGCGCTGTAGCCATGAAAACTACTGTATTGATATAACCATGGGTATCATATGATCATTTATCACTGATTGCTGCAAATTTGTAGAGCACCACATGCAGTGTCCCAAAAAATTACCCAGCCAGAAGCATTTTAGAGAGAAAAATTAAATTCCAATAAATGAAATTTGCCATAAAAAGCATGAGCAGATGCACCGCGGATTTTACACAAGTATGGTAAATAAAAACGCAAAAATAAATAAATAGAAAGAAAAAATAAAAAGATTTCAAAAATTTGAAGATTTAATATAAATTGATAATAGATTTTAAAGCTGAATATATTATGGACTTGGTACTTTGTAGGCCAACCTTTGGCTTCAATAACAGCAGCAAGTCTTCTGGGAATAGAATGGATTAGGTTCTTCTAAGTTTCCATATGAATTTCTTCACATGCTTTTGCCACTCCAAATTTAAGATCTATAATAGATTGTTTAGAGGTTTTTGGAAAATTGGATTTGACAACATCCCAAAGATGTTCAATGGGATTCAAATCTGGGCTTTGAGGAGGCCAATCCAAACAACAATCTGTTTATCATCCAAGTGCAGTAGTTTTAAAAGCTATGGCAACAAGTAAAAACAATTCAGATTTAAACAAAATGAACTCAGATTTAAATGAAATTAATTTTAAACAAATTTATATTGATTTACAATAGATTTGGATTCATTTCAATTTTGTTTAAATCTGAGTTCATTTTGTTTAAATCTGAATTGTTTTTGCTTGTTGCCATAGCTTTTAAAACTACTGTATTTTAAGGCTTTCTTGGATTTGTGGATAGGAGTGTTATCTTGCATGAAGATATAACTGGCTGGTTCTGCAGATCCTTTATAAATAGATGAAGATTCCAACCAAGGATTCTTCTGTAAACATCAGCATTCACCTTCTCACTGATTGGCTGGATTGCCCCTCTTGTGTTGGCTGTGAAACAGCCCCAAAACATGACACAATGTCATCTATTTTTAACAGTGGGTTTTAAGCACTCAATTTTGTAAGCTTCATCAGCTTTACATTAGACGTTTTGGCATCTCTGAGATCCATAGAGATGAACTTTAGTCTCATCAGACCAAATCACCTTTTCCCAAAAGGATATGGAATAGTTAACATACTTATGAGCAAAGGCCAATCCTTTTGCTAATTCTTTGGGCTTATAAGAGGGTTTTTTCTTGCAACACAACCATAGTACCCCAGTTCATGGAGTTTAATTGCAAACAGTGGCCTTGGAGATATTGATTTACAAGGTACTTTTGATAATTTCTTTAATTTGACTGGCAGTTATAAACCAATTTTGCTTAACTATTCTAACAATAGACCAATCATCTTGAGCAGTAGTTTTTTAGGACAACCTGATCTTGGGCAATTTCCCACTGAGTTGGTTTCCTGGAACTTGAGGTAAAATTCTCAAGCAGTTTCTTTGCCAATCTTGAGTTCCTTGGCTATCTTTCTATAAGATAAACCCATTTCCTTAGCTTTAACCACTCAACCACAAATAAAATCAGGTGTTTCTCTTGTTTTACCATGTTTTCTGTGCAAAAGATTCTCTAACCCCAATAAATAATCTAGGTAAGTTTGAATAAGAGATGCTGTCTAATATTCATTTTATGTGCTTTAATATACTTGAAGGTGCAGCTCTTATTATGAAATATTTTTGAATTATTTTTATTTTTTCTTCATATTTATTTATTTCTGCATTTTTATATATCATACTTGTGTAAAAACCCGTGGTGCATCTGCTGAGCTTTTTATAGAAAATTTAATTTATTGAGATTTACTTTTTTCTTTAAAATGTTGCTGGTCAGGTATTTTTTGGGCCACTGTATTTTGCTTAGATTATCCTGTAAATCTATGACCTGGGTGTGCCCAAGTTGGTTGAGGCATTCCAACTTGGCCCCAGAGGTCCCAGGTTTGATTCCTGGGACTTTAGCTTAGCCCTGCCTTTATGTTGCTGTTATTTGTTGTACTTTACCTGTAGTTGGGATTTCCAGCATGGACCAGCCAGGCAATCTAATGACAACAAAAATCATTAAATTGACCCTCTATCCCCAATTCCCTTTATATGTGTTTTTTCTACTGTCATTTATGGCTTTAATAAAGTTATTTTTTTCAAAAAAAATAGCCTGTGGATCTATGACCCACAGAATTAGTATCAGATGAAGCCCCATTCAGCATTTTTCTACTGCAATACTGGTTTCTAACTTTAAAAGCTTAGTATAATGTTTTTGGTGTTAGATGACCCTTGTTTCAAATACAGGATGGTGGCACCTTGATATTGGAATGTGATAGTGAGAAGGCCTCATGTGATTGGCATCACATAGTAAATAATTTCTATGCAATTATGAACATGTTTTTTAATATTGCTAATTAAAGGAAGAACGACAATAGAAAAGAACTGCAGCTAAAGGGAATTGAGGATAGAGGGTCAATTTAATGATTTTTGTTGTCATTAGATTGCCTGGCTGGTCCATGCTGGAAATCCCAACTACAGGTAAAGTACAACAAATAACAGCAACATAAAGGCAGGGCTAAGCTAAAGTCCCAGGAATCAAACCTGGGATCCCTGGGCCAAAAAAGTTTAGGACATGGGTTAGGGACGAAGTGTATTGTGGATTTTAAATCGATTTATTGTGCAATGTGTTTTTATATGGGGTTTGATTTGTAGAGAATAAAGGTTTAAATGGCCAAAAGGCTAACTCGAGTTTGATTAGGATTTGTCCGCATCGTTCCAGTGTAGGGCTGCTTCGGCCAATTTTTGGCTCTGAGTCATCCGATTTAAAAATAGTTAAAATGTCTAAACATTAGTATTTCCGTCTTGGCTGGAGCGGCCCAGAGCCGAAGCATCCCTATTCCAGTGGCAGGAATCGGATTATTGCTGTGAATAAAGGTTTGCCCATCCAATATATGTTTAATGGTTTGGAATGATTAAAGTTGGTTATCTAAAGGGTATAGGTGGCGTATTCTTTTACCCTCAATAGATGTCGCTATGTTGTAATATGAGACTTTGGATTTAGAGCTGGGCTCCATTCAATCACATCCTTTATTTAATTTATGGGAAAGAATTACGCTTTGCTGAGTAAATGGAAAAAAGCTTATGGGAGGAATAGCCATTCATCCTATTATTCAAATCAAGCCAATGAATGATCAGAATTCATATAAATTCTAGGCCAAACACAGCATCGGAATACGGCTCAACCATCCAATAAGACGCGAGTAGGATAAGTGAAATCAGAGCCACTTTGGATCAAGCCTTCAGCAAAGCTTAAATAGCTGAGATGGGAAGGGAGAAGAGACATGTTTTCCAAGCCAACTCATTGCTGCTGCTTCTTAAGTCTTCGCACGGGATCACTCATCCTGGCTATATGGCTGACTATCGTGTCTATTTACGATGCCTGTACAAAGGCCGATACCTTAAGTGGCAGCACAGTTGCAACCAAGACCGTCTCAATGCTCATTCCCATCTTGCTGGCCATTGCCAGTGTTGTGTTTCTCTATGGAACTATCAAGGTAACTACTCGTTTGACTTGACTGACCTTTTAGCGCAAAGCCAAGCTTGTGAGCATGTTCTCCGTGTTCCTTATCATCCACACGATCATAAAGATCATTGGAGCCATCCTTGTCATCGTTTACATTGTCACAAAAAGAGATCAGATTTGTCCCAGCAATTCTGGTATAAATTGTGGGGCATCTATTGCACGTAAAGTGATTCTTGAGACATTCCCAACCATCATCGAGTTGATTTTCTTCGTAAGCTTTGCTCTCATTTCATAACTAATATTGCAGTTCCACTTCTACTACGTTGTCAAGACATACGCCTACAGCCTTAATAACGAACCCAATCCTAACCCTGACTCCGCTTAGGCACGTGGCTGCTAATATTGGAACCATGTCAATGTTTCAATAAACACACCTAATTAATACCTTTTAAATTGTATATTTATTAAGATTTCTTCCAATTGGCCCATCATTTATTTACAGTGCTGGTTCATATAACTCCCCGTGGTTAGGGTTGTGGTTGATCCAGCCTGATATCTGCTTTATATTAGAAACAACCTTCCAGGCTGGATCAGGGCCTAATTCTAGTGGAGTTGGGTGACATGCAATTCTGCTGGAATCAGCCTCTTTTCAGTCACCAGTGGCAGATACATTTCAGATCTGATCCTACCTATTCATGGGTAAGATCAGATCAATTTTAATTTTTATAAACATAGTCTTTAATAAAAATTTAAAGTAAAATAAGACTAAAAAGTTGTTTTAATTTGATCAAATATATGTTTTATTTATTGTTTCCTTTTGTTTAAACCACATTTCTATGGTTTCAGCCCTGAATTAACACCAGATTCTAATCAAGTGGATCTAAATTCCAGAAAAATGGGATGCCATCCCCACCCAGACTTATGGGGCAGCAAGATGTTCTATTGACTGATTTTCTGTAACCAACATTAAACACACTTGTTTCTGTCACTCTAATTAAATAAAAATAAACCAATTTTCCATCAAAATATTAAATCCAATCAATTGCTAACTTTAAGATTAATAAAACAAACTACATATTAAAACAAGCTCAAATTTTGACAAAAAAATAAAAGCAACTAAAGCTATTAAATTCTAATAAAAAATTTAAAGCCCTAAACTATAAAAAATTATTAGCAAATAAATAAAATAACTAATTGTTTTAAGAATAGATAAGGCAATATAAGAAAATAGATTACTATGTGAAATGCTAGCAATTATTCAAACCCAAAGTTCATAACATTTGAGACCCTCTTCAGGTATTCCAGCATCTCATCCCTTTTGTAGCCCCTATGTACCAGATTGTACCTTGTGTCCTTCTTGAGTTCATACTGACCTTTCTTGGAGGGGAAGTACTCTATTTTCAATATCCCTAAAAATATTATACACTCTGTCTTTTGGCCTCTTCAGGTCCATAATCAGCTTGTCAAAGGATGGCTTGCTAACTCTGACTGACATAGAAAAGTGGTTGTGCCATCTTTCCAGGGAGATATGGTCTTGGTGCCCTAATTTAGGACAGAATCCACATAGTTCCAGCTGATATTATTCTTCACTGGCCCATATCTCTTCTCAACTAACTTCTTGGTCTATTGGTTCTTGAAGTAGTCAATGAATCCCATCATTATATCCTTGTTAGCCAACTTTAATTCATCCACATACTTTAAATTCAGAACCTGAACATAAAAATGTGGGATTGTCAAATCCTTGGTCCAAATTTTGAATCACTTTTGCGGGATGGCCTTTTTTTAATTAAATTGAATTCTTTGTATTTTTATTTGAATATCTGAAAATGCAGGAACTCATAGACACTTTGCAAAGTTCAAGTCAAACTACATATTTCCAATGGACAAAATGAATTAACTGGAATCAGATTTGAAGCGTTCAAATCCATCAACCATTTTCATTAAGTTTACTATGTTTTTTGAAATTACGGGATTGTCAAATCCATGAACCAAATTTCAAATCACTTTTGAATGGCACTAGTAAACTCAGATATTAATTACAGGAACTGGAACCCAAATTTAATGTACAGTAAGCACACTAGGAAACACCAAACCAAATCAAGAAGCTCCACTCTGCATAAAATCAAATGAAAAATCAATCTTGATAACCATATTTAGACATAAAAAGTTATTAAACTTTAAAATCATCCAAAACCAGAAAGTATACAATATTATTCACTTCAAATCACGGATATAGAAATTCTGTTACTATTCAAGGCTAAATCAAGAGAAAACAACTACTCACAACTAAACCAATAAATCCAAATAAATACATATTTAATCTAAAATATATTTTTTATTTTATTTTTATGGACCATCAATCACATTCTTAACCCGCTCCTGCACCAGCCTGTGGGGCAGCCTGTCCACAAGGGCGTCCCAGAGGGTCCAAGAACAGACCAAGAACACAAATTGAAGGGAGTCATGTCAATACACAGGCCTCCCAAGGTGTCATTGCCAGTCAACCACCTCTTGCTTCCCAAGCCAGATCACACAGCCTTAATCCCAGACAGAAGCCGCTCTCAAGGCCTGCAACCAAAGTCTCTTACACAAAGATCATTGGAAATGATGAGGTTACATACACCTCCACTGTATACCCAGTTGTCACCTGGCCCTGCACTCTCAATCCAAGAGTTGCTACTTAATGCCCCCACGTTTTTGATACCTCCTATCAGCCATTGGCCACAACTGCTGAGCCATCTGTGCCTATTGTGTATTCAACCATTGACGGCACCACTGAAAGCAAGCATGATCCCACCTTCTACACAAAGGTCCCTGTCCCCTGTGTTGAGCCTGGTAGCCAGGATGCCATGGTACCTGCCAAGGGCCAGCGTCAGTTGACAGATAGTGAGTGTGAAGCTCTCCTCAACTGCTTGAACGGGGGAATGGCGGTTCAGGATATTGCATCCCAATTTGGTGTCACAGCCAGATACA